>LOEQ01003045.1:237544-266932 GCA_001685075.1 Bramus lutescens | reverse complement strand
CCCCATCCTATAGCCACACTGATGAATATCTTGTATTTCACTATAGAACCTTCATCTGGCAATCAATGGAGAAAGAGACAGAGACTCACATTGGAGCACTGGATTGGTCTCACAAGATCCAAATGAGGAGCAGAAGGAGGGAGATTATGAGCAAGGAAATCAGGACCACGAGGGGTGTGCTCACCCACTGAGATGATGGGTCTAATCTACATCTTAATCTTATCTCCTTTTGACTGAGTATTGCACTTTCTAAATTGACAAATAAAAACAGCCTGGGAAACATTCGCTATGTACTTTTTTTCTGAGATCAGCCATCTCATTCTCCAGAAATCTTATTTCTAATTCTAAAAAACCTGTTGACTCAGTGATTTCTGTCAACGACACGTCTACCTGGATGCTTCAGCAGCCTGCTCTGTGCACTCCCTGCCTTTGCCTTGCAAATCTTGAAATCTTTTGCTAGTCAAAAGACTAGCAATCTTTTGAAAGACAAGCCTGCAATTTCTTTTTTTCTCAAAATTTTCAATCATTTCACAGGTGAATTAACCAGTTACTAATGCCTTTGAAATGCATTATAACTCTTTCTCTATGAATCTAGTTTCAGGATCTCAGACTCTTTTTTTTTTACTTAATCATTATGGAAAGAAAATTCTTACAGTTTCTAATTTCGTCCTTAAATTACATAATTACATAAAGTTATGAGTTAGCCTGCATTACACTCCACCCTGACATCATGAGAATACCCTTTTATTGCCGTGAAAATTATATCTAATCATATTTGTATAATACAAACCTTGTATTTATTTGTTCTGATCATCATTTGAAATCCCACTTGATCATGCATATGTTTTTGTCTTTGATTCACCAAACTCAGGTAGGGCTAGCCTGCTTCAATTTTAGGAAATAATATCCCCACAGGTAAGTGCCTATCATCTAATTTTATATTAGATATGAATATTACTGCTGTCTCAGTAGTACATAAAAGATTTCTGGACCACATGTCATGTAGCATCCTTTCATATATTTCACTAGGTCACTGTTCTTTTAAATGTCATTTATCATATATTGATTTTTTGGGTGTTAATTTTTATATTTAGTTAGTGCTTGGGATATGCACTACAGTGCATGGGTGGAGTAAAAAGAAGAACTTGTGGAAGTCAATTCTCTCCTTCTACCATGTGAGTCCTAGAGCCAACGTTAGGGTATCAGCTTTGGTGTCAAATGCCTTTATTTACTGAACCATCTACCTGGCCTTATTTCTTCACTTTTAGATTATCTTTCACTTATTCACCACTAATCTTGCAAGCTAAAATAATGCTTAAGACATAAAGGAAATAGACTTAGGAAGACTACACATATATTACTTGGAAGTAAACTGTGCCTTCAATGCCCTTGTTTTTTATTTTTTATGTTATGGTTAGTTTCAAATATGTACATATGCTTACTTATTTTATCTTCATCTTTATTTTATTCATGATTGTGTGCCTAATAAATCATGAAATTTCTGACTTGTAGTAAATGCCAAAAAATAATAATTACAAGAAAGACACCTTGAAATGCTTCTAAGTTTCATGCTTTTTTGATTTTTAAGCACTTCTTATTTTGAAGTAGTAAAACTTTGAGCACTAACTGATCTTAATTTGTATTCTCCGATTTTCAATTTTTGTAAGACTTCTCGTGTGTGAGTGGGAAAGGAGTTTGTGTCGGGGCTGATTTATTTCTACAGGATTAAGGCTTCTTTTCTCACGTGTTTTAGTTTCAGAGAATACAGTATTCATAAATACTGGCTTATGCTCCATAAGCCGATTCCCTATAGTGCATGCTTTATTTCCAAGAGCCTGGGGTGTGTACGTTGAAATTAATTATGATGTTGCCCTTCTAGTTATAGCATCTGCTGTATTTGAAAAGTTCGTAGATAGAGAATGATATTGAACAGAGCACTGTTGGCTCGGGCACTGGTTCCTATGGGAAAGGCATGGCCCTTTTCAAGTTTAAAACATTCCTTGATCACTTTTTTGGCTTTGACAAAGGAAAAGAGTAATGAACAATATCAGGCCATTTGTTCATCTGAAAGAAAGGCACCGAAAAGCTTGCACTCTTGCCGTTCTTTGCTTCAGAAAACCCTGTCAAGTGTCAGCTTTTATAAAACTCTGATAAAAAAGGAGATTATATTTTAAAAACAAGAAATTTAAACAAGTTAAAGATCAAGGGTTGAGAAAATAATTAGTATTAATTGATATTTCTATTAAAAACTAATGCTGCACTTTCTACATACAACAGCTATTTTCTAATCCTGTATGAATAATGATGGCACATTGAAATGTATCATTGATTTGTGTCCAGATCCAATCATAGTTACACAAACTGTTACATTAAACTTAGTCGGTAGCGCATCAAAAGAAAAAGACATGAATGTAGGCAAGGGACTTTTTGAAGGGAAGAGGAGCAAGAGTAATTAAAATGCATTTTATTTTATTTCCTTTTTAATGTATTCATTTATTTTAATTTTATTTTGCATTTTAATCACAGTTCTCCCCCACACCTCCTCTGTCACACCCCATTCTACCTCCCCATCCACTCCTCACAGTAAATAACAGTTCCCATGGGGAGTCAACAAAGCCAGGCACATTGCTGGGGCAGAACAAAACTGCCCCCACATTAAGACTGAGAATGGTATCCCTCCATAGGGCATGGGCTCTAATTAGTTAGGTCATGCACCAAGGCTAGATCTGTGTCCTACAGCAAGGTGCCACTCAGGTGGTCCACACTTCACCATTTTCTCCCACATATTGATGGCCTGGTTCAGTCACACTTAGGCTTTATTGATCTAGAGTTCATGATTTTCCATGAGTTTGGTTAAGCTGTCTATGTAGATTTCTCCATCATAATCTTGACCTCCCTTGCTCATATCTTCTCCCCTTCTTCTCTTCGATTGCATTCCTGGAAGGTGGCCTGGTGCTCGGTTGTGGATCTCTGCATTTGGTTCGAACAGTTACTGGATGAAGGCTCTATGATGATAGTTTAGGTTTTCACCAATCTGATTACAGGAAAAGGCCAGTTCAGGCACCCTCTCCACTATTGTTAGGAGTCTTAGCTGAAGTCATCCTTGCGGATTCGTGGGAATTTCCGTAGCACCAGGTTTCTCCCTAACCCTATAGTGGCTCTCTCAATCAAGATATATTTTTCATTGAGCTTGCACTCCATATTAAAAAAAAACATTTAATAAATAAAAAGTAGCAGTGAAATAGGAAATTTCTTTTTATCACTTATTTATTAAATAAGTATTATCTAATAATTTATTTTTTAAATTGTCATTTCTGTGTCTAAGAAAAAAATTAAATATAGTCTTTTATCTGCAACCTCCAAGAGAACTATGAATGAAGCATTAATCAAAAGTCATTGAAATAATTATTTCAAATGTAGTATTAATTAAATCCAGAGTGCATACATGCGGCATGTGACATTTCACTGTTAGCCTCAACATGATTGTAATGTAACTGGTTTTCATTGCCATCACATTGTAAGTAAAGCCTCCATCCTTCACATACATGTGTGCACCTGTGATAACACAGAAGTAAGCCATCTCCTTCCTTTTTCACAACTTGTATTTTGGATTGGTTTATTTTGTCCTAGAACAGTCTACAGCAATATTTTCAGAGTCTGAAATCTGCACTTCTGATCAGTACCTGATATTGAAGAGCAGTGGGGTGTTCTCTCCGGGCTTCTTTGGTAGGATTCTTCAGCCTTATGGTCATCCTACATGCAGAGGTATTCATACAAGAATGTTGTGCTTTCCCCACTCCTCATAATCAAAATGATGGGAACTAAATGGTTAGAAATAGAAAACTATTCAGTTTCTTAGAAATACTGTTGGTCATTATTGTTAAGGCAAAGAAAATAAAGAAATTTGAAAAATAGGATGAAAGTGTAAGCCAATGTTTATTTTAAAATTGCAAGTGTGTCTGTGTACATCCAAGAAAAGCTTATGGAATTATATTATA
Organism: Bramus lutescens; assembly: GCA_001685075.1. Taxonomy (NCBI): domain Eukaryota; kingdom Metazoa; phylum Chordata; class Mammalia; order Rodentia; family Cricetidae; genus Bramus; species Bramus lutescens. Next base: position 262,934 of record LOEQ01003045.1, on the reverse strand, counting down.
ACCTGAAAAATTAAAAACATATTTTAAACAACAGCACATTTATGGGTACCTTGGAGAGTGGGAATGTAGCTCTTTTATGTCGATGTTCTAAGTATATTTCAAATTTCTAGCATAAACATTTGTATGCATGTGTGTATATGGAATTTGAACACAGAAAAAATTCTAGGCTGATACTCATTGTCACTTTTATTCTTTTACCAAAAATAGCACACTGTCTTCTTGGAATGCCAAAACAGTTTTAATTTGATCAGACAGCAGAATCAAGATGAAGAGGCCTTGCCTAATGTTATATTGTGACCAGAAGGTGAGACCTCGACCAATGCTTCTGCTTCTGGAGAGGACCTGCTGGGTCAGCAGGAGTGTAGCAGAGAGGACCAAGCAGAAGTGACCCACTTCCATCTAAGCTCTTAGGCTGTGTAGCCTTTCCACTGATGAAGATGCCTTTGTCACAGAGCCCTGATCACCCTGCAAACAGAAGACATGAGAAACATTAAGTGTATGAAGCAGTTATCCTGAATTTTTGGTTTGTTTTATCCTGCATATGCTGAACATTTTGAGACTTTGTTACATTTATTGTCATACACTTTGTTTCATTGTTATAAATTTAACACTTCTGTTCAGTGTGAATATAATTTTTATCCTTAAAAATGATTTCCTACATGAAACGATTCTATAACGGTGTTGTTAAGTAATATATTTGGAACATATACTTTAGAAATGTATTTTCAAATGACTCTTAGTGGAGGACATATCAGCACTCAAATTCTCAGACTTCCTGGAACCACAGTTTTAATTTTTGGCAAGAGCAAAATGCTCCTTAATTTTCTAAGTGATAAGGTGCATTCCTTGGTGCTACAGTTAAGTTCAGTCTTTGGAGTAAGATCCCCCTTTTCCTGAATGATACATTGACCACCTAATTAATGAAGAATCCAATAGACCATCCTTTAAAATGTATTTTTTAAAAAGTCAATTAAAGTTCAAAATTTAAAAGTTATCTTGGCATATTTAAAATGTGAAGAAAAAAGTATACCACACCAACAAACAATCAGTGTAAATGTTTTAACTATATTGGCTTCCTATTTGTCATTTAATTATTTCTCACAGAAAAACTATTTGATATCCATTAAATCTTTTATACCTTAAGACTTACTTGATTCCATGTGTGGTTCAATTTTTAACTCATATTTATAGTCACAAATAATACAAGCAAAAACAAAGTAAGATTTTTTTTAATTTTTCTTATCCATTTATTTATAAATGTTTTTATATGTTATTTTTTAATGAGAACTATTTGAAATAAACTTTTTAATCATTTATAAAAACCAAGAGCATGATTTAGATATATAGCTACTCGAAGTGCTAATCTTTCACTGTGTGCAGGATATTTTACATGAACTATATACAGCATTGTGTTGTTATATAACATAGGGATTTACTACCTTTCATTGTTCCAGACCATTATTAATCATACAATCCCACAATACCACTCCTTTAAAATTTTTTTCTTTTGTTAAATTTTTTCTTTTCTTTTTTTTAAACAGATTTTTTTTTCTGCGAAACAGTCCTGGTTGTCCTGGAACTCACTCTGTAGATCAGACTGACCTCAAACTACTGTGATCCACCTGCTTCTGCCTCTTGAGGGTTGGGATTAAAGGTGTGCAGCACCATTGCTGGGTAAAAATTTTTTCATACAATATTTTCTAATTCTAAGTTCTTTTCCCAAAACTCCTCTGAGATCCTCCCCTCCTTCCTCCATCTGAATCCATATACCCTATCTCTCATAAAAACAAACATACAAACAGGCATCTAAAAACCATAATAAAATAGAACAAAATAAAGAGAAAGTATAATATGGCAAAACAAACTAACAAGTAGAAGGAAAAGAGACAAAGAAAAAGCACAAATAACACATATAAAACAAGGAGACACACATATTTGTGCACTCAGGAATCCCATAAAAACCCACAACTGTAAGCCATTATANTGTGTGTGTGTATAAAGGATAGTAAAGTATATAAATGCATTGTAAGAGAAAACATTATGAGATGAAGAACTTGCAAAATTGACACTAAGGTCATTTTTTTGGTGATTATCTTCTTCTAGCCTGGGATCTGCCCTTAAGAATGGTTTGTCATTTCCTGGGGAGAAATCATTTTTCATTTGGAAGTGATTGTCAGTTGGAGACTGCTTTTGGGTTAGGGATGAGAGCTTGTGTCCTTTTCTTCCCTCAGTTAAATGACCCCCATTTGAAGTAGACCCATGAAGACTGTGTGCATCCTGCCACAATCACTTTGAGTCCATATGTGTGTTGGTCCTGCTATTTGGAAGCCCTTGTTTCCTTGGCTCCACCCCCTCTGGTTCTTAAAACATTTCTGCCTCTTTTTTAGAGTTAGCTGAGCCCTAAGTGAAGGGATTTGATGGTGATATCCCATTTAAGTGATCAGATGTGTCTCACTCTTTGAACACTGTCCAGGTTTGGGTCTCAGTTTTTATTTTCATCTACTGAAAGAGTAAATTTCTCTGATGAAGAATGGGCAAGGCACTGATATCTGAGTAAAGAATATTGTTAGGAGTTAATTTATGGCAGAACGTTAGTATTTGGTTTCCCCTATGTCCCTGTCCTTTCTGTTCCAAGCTTCTCAGCTCCCCAGTCAGTGTTGGGGAAAGATTCCATCTCATGGTGTGTGAATTAAATCCAAACAGATATTGTTCAGATACTCTGGCAAGCTCTGTGCCACTATTATAAAAGTATTCCTTGAAGGTGGATCACCATTGTTTATTGATGAGTTTGTATCTGGGTAAGTGTTTAACTTTCCCCTTTGGTACCATTTAGAGTAACTCCTTCGAATGCATGAACATTAGTCCACAGAGGGGGAAAGTTATAGTAGCAGCTAGATTTCTTGGTGTTCAAGGAGCTGTGATGCTGTCTTTACCTATAGGGTATTACCATCAATTTATGGACAACAATCAATGTCCTTGGAAACAGCCTGAGTTATTTGAGGATTCTCATAGGGCTGCTTTGGCTAATAGCTCAATTAACTGAAACCCATTCCTACTGCCAGAACTGTCCTTCTGAGATGAGAGGTGTCTGATTGAGCTCAATCCACTGTGAATTGGCAATTTCATTTAGAGGTCCTTAATACATAGGTGTGTGTAGTTTAGGAAGTTTTTATTATGTAAGTATCCTTAGTTTTAGTGATGCTTTCTTTGATTCCTCTTTCCTCCCCGACCCTATTTGATCCTACTGTCCCTGTCCCTAGCTTCATCCATTACTGACAGAGGTTTCTGCCTGTCTGGTACTACAGCCATTCAGTCCCAAAGGAATGCACAGAGGCCTAAATTAGTTATAAACTGTTTGCCCTATTAGCTCAATATTTCTTACTAACTAACTCTTACATCTTAAATTAATCCATAATTCTTTGCCTGTGTTAACCACGTGGCTTGGTAACTTTTATCACTGAGGCATTCTCATCTTGCTTCCTCTGGGTCTGGATGATGGCTGAAACTGAGCCTTTCCTCTTCCCAGAATTATTATATGCTGGTTGTTCTACCCATACTTCCTGCTTGGCTACTGGCCAAGCAGTGTTTTATTAAAACCAATACAACTAACAAATCTTTACAGGGTAAAAGATCATTGTCCTATGGCATTTCCCCCTTAATTTTTCCATTTCAAAACAAGGACTATGAATCTAAACTCCTTTGCTGAGCTTTTTCCTGACCATTATCCATAACAACTTGTAACCAATACTATAAACAAAGACAGATTTTCACAATCCATTTTTTGGGGGGAATGTGGGCATAATTTGCAAAGCTACTTCCTGCTGACTGGGGGTGCTGATAATCTTATGGGGACATAAAGAAAATTTAGGATTATGGAGAAGTTCTGACTGGAATTTTCTGTGAGGCTTCATCATTCCAGCTAGCAGTTTTAAGGCTTTTCTGAATGTAAAACTCAGAGGAAACTCCAACAGATGTTTTCTGAAATGTTGGATCATCTGGGCCATCCACTCGAGATTTTTCAGAGTGTCCTGCTTGATCAAACCTGATTTTTCTTAATGCAGAATGAATGCACAGTCCCACATTTCCTGTGAAACAAAAGCAAAACTTCTTCTCTAAAGAAACAAAATTTTGACTTAAATTTTGAAGCCAAGGCATCTTCAAAATATAATTGTTAGATGAATCTAGCAGCATTTATAATCAAATGTCTTTTAGCAACAGTTGATCCTTCCTTAGCCATCAAACAATTCAAAGACAACACGATAACATACAGTATTCAGATTCTCTGTGTAGTTTCTATCTTTACATGGCTTTATTTTAACCATATTTCTTTTATTTTACTATTAACTTTTGTTTTTTTGAGACATGGTTTTTCTGTGCATCTTTGGCTGTGCTGGATCTCACTCTAGAGATTAGGCTGTCCTTGAACTCAGAGAGATCCACCTGCTTCTGCCTCTCAAGTGCTGGTATTAAAGCTGTGCATCACCACACCCAAGTACCCTCTTTACTTTTTTAAGGACTTTTTTCTTTTCTCTCTCAAGCCTACATATGATTTTAAGTACACTTTAAACCATTTAGAGTTTCTTTTCATCTGAATCTATCTTTACTTGTATTTGGTGCATAGATGTTAAGAATTTCAGTTTGCTTTGTGTGGATATTTTCTTTAATAAGGATGTAGTCTCCTTCACTATCTATTCTGATTAGATTTGGTTTGAAGTCATTTTGTTAGATAATAAAACAGCAACCCCAGCTTTCTTCTTAAGTCTATTTTCTTTGAATATCTTTTTCCACTATTTTATCCTGAAGTGATGTTTATTCCTGATGTGAATTTGTGTTTCTTAGGTATAGTGGAAAGATGGATCCTATTTTAGAATCCAGTATATTAGTCTGTGTATTTTTATCAAGGAATTGAGGCCACTGATATAGAAGTCGTCAATAATCAATGTTTACCCCAACTTTTTATATTTGCTGGTTTGAGGCTATTTAATCCTTGTGTTTTCATGGTTGTGATTAACCTCTTCAGGTTGGAGTTTTTCTTCCAGTGCATTCTGTATAACTTAATTTGTAGATAGACTTTATTTAAAACTGCTTTTATTGTGGAATGTCTTTCTCCATCTATTGTGACTAAAAATTTTGCTGGGTAGAGAATTCTAAGTTGGAAACTCTGGTTTCTTAGAGTTTGTAGAATGTCCTTTGAGTCTCTTCTGGCTTTTACAGTCTCTATTGAATAGGTGGTATTATACCAATGTCTGCCTTTAGATATTATTTGGTCTTTTTCCTTTACAGCTTTCATAGTCTTTATTTGCTCTTTATCTTTAGTGTTTTGATAATTATCTGTGATGGGAATCTCTTTTCTGTTCCAGTCTGTTTGGTGTTCTGTATACTTCTTTTACCTTGTGCCTTGATACTTATTTCCTTTTTAGGTTATGTACATTTTCTTCTATGACTTTGTTGAAAACAATTTCTGTGTCTTTGAGCTGAATTTCTTCTTCTTCCTCTATTCATATTATTCATATAGTTGGTCTTTTCATAGTACTTCAATTTTCCTGACTATTTTGTGCCTGAATTTTCTCTTAACTTGACATTTTCTTTGAGTGAGGTATCTATTCTGTTGTCCTCAATGCCTAAGAGTCTTTCTTCCATCTCTTGTATCAGATGGTTAGATTTAACTGTGACATGTTAAAGTTCATAAGGTTTTCATATTCATTTGAAAAGAAATTCATTTCATTACAATTTTCCCTCAGTTTTACTTTGCTTTAATGATAACAATTCTGATGTAGGAGGGTCATCTGTCTATGTGTTACTTTCATTGGTTAATAAAGAAACTGCCTTGGCCCCNATTTGTGTGTTGTTACTTCGGGGTATAAGCTAGCCGTGTGGGAGCTGGGTGGGATGAAAAGCAGGGCCCGCTCCCCTCCTATTACTACACAATTCCACATTTATGTCCTGAACAGTCTTTTTAATTTTTTCCTCTGTTTATGTTTTATAGATTTATTAATATCCCCTTTAATGTCCATGTGCATATCCACATTAGCTATTTTACAGACTTGCCTTGTGCTTCAGCTGCACAGCATTTTCCAGGTCCTACTATAGTAGGACTGTTTAGCCGTATTGTAGATATGATTTCCTGGTTTTTATTGATGTGTACATAAACTACACATATTTCTAAACATTCGCTAGTAAAGCATCTTGATAATCATGTGTGTGTATGTACACATAAATAGCAATATTTATATGCAATTTTGCCACTTTTCAAAAGTACTGGTTTAATGTTTTTAATGATGTTGAAACTTTAATACACTTTTCAAAAGAACTTTAAAAACATTTTATAGACTCCTTTACCTCCAAGTCTGGCACTTGTTTGTTCTTTTCCTTTGATGTGGACTGTTAATAACAATGACAGCAACTGTACTAATAGGAATGAGGCCAATGTACTTTTTGTGAGCTCCATACTATCTTTAAAGCTATCAATAGCCTTTCTGTCTTTCAGTCATTATATTACATTAGTGTATGATCTTCTCATTTATTATTAAAAGAAACAAAGCAAAAACTTATACATAGTTAGTAAGAAAGAGGGAATATTATATTCCACACATGTATTCTTCTTAATGCATATTCTGTTATTTCTCTTTACTAATGTGCATATACATATTATAGCAGTTAATTAAATTTCTCTTGATTTTTAAGAATCATATCATTAATCAGCTCCTGAAACCATGGTGGAAATCTGAAACACAGCTTGCTCCAATAATGAGGGGACTAAGAGGTGAGTGAACAGCCACACAGTGGGACATCCCACTCTATAGAACCTCCACAATGGTACAAAACTCCTCTGAGACCCTCTCCAAACTCCCTCAGCTTTTCTAGACAGGCAGTAGATAAGTTTCTAACACTTCACTCAACCCTATCCACCGGACCCTCCAAGTTACTAGCCCTACTCTGCCTCCAAACTTTCCTATCCTCCTGCAATCTGGGGAAAATCTTAAACACATTTTTCTCTAATATTAGGGGAACTTAAAGGTTAGTGAACAGCCATGCAGCAGGACACCTCACTCTTGTCGTAGGAAGCTGCTTGTTCATTTCCTGGCCACCCAGACTCCTAAAATAATCACACAGAAACTATATTACTTAAATCACTGATTGAACTATTGGCTCTAGCTTCTTATTGGTTAACTCATTCTATTATTTTATATTTTGCCATGAGGCACGTGGCCTACTGGCAAGGTTCCAACTGGCAGCTGGCATATTTCTCCTGTGGTAGCTCCATGGCATCTCTTAATTTTGTCTTCTTTTTCCTAGCATTCAGTTTAGTTTTCCCTGCCTAGCTTTACTTTGCCCTATCACAGGCCAAGGTAGATGCTTTATTCATGAACCAATAAAAGCAACACATATGGAGAAAGATCTCCCACATCATCTCCCCTTTTCTGTTTAAATAAAATGGAAGATTTTATCTTTAACACAGTAAAATCACATAACAAAACCTGAATGAAGCAAGAATTATGATTACAATATTTATATTTACTTTATTTTTATCATAAATAAGGCAACCTATAATTACAACTATCTATTCTTTGTTTATTTTTTTTATTTTTCCATTCAAAGATTTACACTTCCTCCCCTCCTCCCATTCCCTTCGGCTTCCCCATAACTATCTATTCTTCAACTCCATCAAAGACTCCAGAAGGATATAATATTACATAAGTAAACAGGAGGTGCATCAAACACACTGTGTCTCATTTAGAGGTCTTTTATGTCTGAATTTGCCTTATTGTGTATTTGTAATTCTTTTCTGTCCTAGAGAGCTTTTAAAATGATAAGCAACTTGGTCACAGCAGTGCTGGGTGCTGGCTCTTCCTCTCTCTGCTTTTCAAAATGACAGAGGCAACATTACCACTAGCTCTGGGACCTCAAAGTAGGATCCACTCACCACTTTAGATCTGAGACAGAGCATGCACACATAAACCCTTTTTATCTGAGTAATGGCTAAATATACCACGTAGCACACTTTGTGGCCTGGGAAGATCTCTGCGTATGGCAGCAGGAATTTTCCATGCTTTCCTGCTTGTGCATGCCTAGTAGACCTGATTCTGCTGCTTCGGGTCTTAGCTGGGGTCATCCCTGTGGATTCCTGGGCAATTTTCAAGGGCCAGGTTTCTTGCCAACCCCATAATGGCTCTGTCAATAAAAATATCTCTTTCCTTGCTCCCATATCTGTTCTTCCTCCATTCTGACTATCACAATCCCTCACGTTCTCCTCAATCCTCTCCTTATCCCCTCATCTTCCCCTTCTCACCTTTCTTCTACCCCTCACCTCCATTTATGTAACTCCTTACATGGTGTAGGCCTGCTTTGAACTCACATATCCTCTTCCTACATACTGTGGTTACAACTATGAGCCATAGTGCTTGCCTTAGAAATTATTGTGTGATGTCATAAAATTGTGGTGTTCCATCATGCAATTTAACTACAGCTAGAAAACATATTGTGTGCTATAAACATATTGTCCGTATGATGTATATAAACAGAGTTTATAAAAGTATGTATTTGTAATAACTTAAAGATTTTGGAACATCATTTGCTTAAAACATCAATGATAAAAATCTTCATGCATTTGTGAATGATACCTATTTTTAAGGCAAATGTTTCAAATTATCTTATAAAGGCAATTGCAGTGTACATACTAAATTCTCCTATATTCTATAGTCATTTCTATTTGCTATAGGGATCAGGGTTATTTTTACATATTTCATAATTTTCAAACAGACTTATGTTATACTCAATGAAAAACTCTGTATAACTTTCAATTCATTCATTTATAAAATACCCCCTTTTCTTCTAATTGAATGCAAAGTAAGTAGACCAGCACAAAGTCAGTAAGATATTCTGGTTAGTTAATCTGCTCTTGAATAAAATGATGGTTATGCATTCTGAAATTTTTTAGAAATAGGACCAGAGTTGTTAAATCTTCATGAGAGATTTCTGTACCCAATATTAAGCCGTTCTACCAAGGCAGCAAACCAAACCAAACTGAATTAAGAATTAAAAATTCAAATTTAATGAGTAAAATTCCCAGTGGAAACCACAAGGCTACTACATAGGAGAAGACCTAAAGTACCCTCTCAGGGAGGAGCCACTGCTTGGTGGGCTTTCTCAGGGGCAGAGTCTGGAAATATTTGGTTCAGGGAGCAGCTTCTTGGTGCACTGAGTGATGGTGGAATTTGGAATGGGTCCCCAACTTGAGATCTCCAACACTTCAGAACATTTGTTTTACGAGATAATGAGAAAAGGGAATACAATTCATTGGTTCACCTTCTCAATACTAAAGAAAGCATTTGACTGAGGCTGGATTAGGTTCAGAAGCATGCCTGATCGTAAAGAGTTTTTCTATGGGAACATCAGAATGCATGTGACTCAAAGTCGGTCAAGCAGGGATTTAGGGAATGACTCTATAGTAAGACTTACATGTGGGGAAGCACAGGGTCAGTGAAATCTATTTGATAATTAACCACTATTTAAGTCATCATCATTTTCCAGGTGTAAAGCAACCATCTGTGATGAGCAAAGTGATGTTCATCTGGATAAAATGTTAGTAACAGCAGAAACAAATATTCTGATGTTTTCCAAATACAATGTAGTCAGCATTTTTGAGCTTGTGATATGTATAATCTCATTCATAAGTAGGCTGATGTTGGAATAGAAAAGTCATTTAACCAAAATGTAAATATGTGAGCCTGATCATATCTCAATAAAGCAGTTTTTAAAAGTAAAAGTCTGCACCCTTGCTCAACTCTGATCTAATATGCAAACATGCCATAATATGGAAATAGCATCACAGACTCTTGTTATCCATATATGAAAGCTAGATTAACATTTAATAGACTTGTTAATAGATCCAAGTACATCTATTGGGGAATGGAAGATATAATTCAGAATGATGTTTACTTAGATTATCAAGTTCCCTCATGATAAAGGATTTGTACTTTACCATTCTAAAGACTGATCAAATAGGCATCAGATTTTCTTAGTAAATATATGAGTTTTTCATGATGTCATTCAAATGACAGCTGAGGTCATGGGTATATTACAACCGTGTTTCTTTTTATCATAGCTGAAATATCTTTATGGCATTTAATAGAAATAAAAGGGAAAATATGAATTCTGTAGGGTCCAAATGGGAAGACCAATTTCTACTGACACCAACAAATTTGTTTCAAAAGATGTCAGAGAGTGCAGTTCTGAATTGCTGTATTTCCACAAGCATTTTATTGCTCTTTCTTCCATTATAAAAATGGCAAAGAGCTCTGAAAATGAAAATTTTTCCTCAGGGACAACTTCATACAGATTTATTATCTTGCCTCAAAGGAGTTGGATTGAGCCATTTTTACAGCCAAAAAGTTACTTTTATTTTCAGAATAGAAAATATTTCTCTTTCAGCCTTGCAATGTGTAGTGAGACCATTCTGCGAAGGACTTCTGCCTCTAATATATCCACCAGGAAACACTCAGTGACATTAGCCAGAGTTTTCCCAGAATTCCATTGAAGAACAGCCAAACATATATGTAGAATTCTTGTCAGGCTTTTGAAAGTTTAACCAAATGGGCGTGCTCAGTCTGATACATATGATGCTCCTGCCACAGAGTCCGAGTTTCATGGACCTTCCACTTTCATACTCTTACTTGTGGCTTCTAGATCTCAGGCTACATGATTTTATTTTTTTTAATTTTAATGTCATTCATTTATGTAATATCTTGTAACAACGTGCCAAATATCCCAGCCTGGCCTCAGACTCACTAAGAATAGCCTTGAACTCCTTATCCTCTTGCTTCCATCTCTCCCGTGCTAGAATTGCAGGTGTGTGTTAATACACGTGCATTAAGAGTGTGATGACTTAAAAATAACCTCAGCCTTGTCTAGTTACAGATATTTTACACTGGGGACTTGATTTCCAAGTCTGTAAAGCAACTATGCCTCCATTGTGTTGCTGTGTATAACTCTTCTACATCTCACAAGAGCTAGAAACGGTGCCTGAAACTCAGAGGAAAGTTTCACAAGTATGTGCCTCCATATGTCTCATTTCTTTCGAAAAGACCCTCATACCAAGATTCTATCTACCCACTCACTGACAAGAACCTTCTTTGGTTGCCTCGATTCTGTGACTTCCACTGGAATCTGATTGGTGTGGGTTGTGAGTGGCAACTATGGTCACATCTCCATGGTAAAACTTTCTCTAAGTCTCATAACTCTCTGAGGCATCAATTGGAATCCAGGTAGACAACACAGTGACTTAAAAGATAAATGCATACTTACAAAAGCTTCTGCTTATTATGCCTGCTGGAAAAGTGGTATCAGCTGTACATAGCCAGTTTCTGCACACAGCTGAGGAGGTGAATGAAAGTTGATGAAATAGAAGGAACAAAATCAGTCATAGTCCTGGTCAGCAAGTCACAACATCTCACAGGCAACTGAGATTCCTCCTGTTTCCATTAAAATGTCTTTCTTTTCTGATTGCCTAGGAGTTGTCTTTAATCTCTGTATTTCTCTATACACTCTGCTAAAAATCAGTCAAAATATCTTTAATACTAAGTCTTTTCTTCCTACAAGTTCTCCTTTTTCCCTGACCCCAGTTGAGAAATGTCCTCCATTGTCTGTTCACATAAATGGAAGGTCTTTCCAAAAATCATTTCAAACCTGCTGTACCCACTGTTACTCATCATCCCCAAATCTGCTTATGTACTTATCATCAAACACACACACACACACACACCTCTCTCTTTCTCTCTCTCTCACACACACACACACCTCTCTCTCTGTCTCTCTCTCTCACACACACACCTCTCTCTCACACACGCACACACACACACACAAACACACACACATTTTAAATACACATTCACACACAAGTCATTTGCTTCTCTGATGGTTTGGAAGGACAAAGTCACACCATATTTTGGCAGGTCAGAAGATGTTCCTTGCTTCCACAATGACCTGATTCTTTGTCCTTGTGGGGATGGATGTCACATCTTTTGATGGAAAAGGAGGAAAGAAGTAATGTCTTGAAGTTTCTGTTAAGTACATTAGTCAATTCACATGGGTACTTTCATTTTTTCAGAAGTCCATGAATCTCATTACCATTGCATTTGAGCAAAGTTTCACCAGGAATGTTTCAATGGGGAATCTATAACTCACAAAACAGCATAGTAAACATGACTAATAATCTTACAATTTTCATATAAATCAATAGATAATGAATATTGTTTACCATGCCAAATTTTATATTCTTATTAAATTGATTCATAACTCTTATACTTACCCTATAAAAATTAGATGTAATGATACATCTTTCATAAATAGAAAAACGTTTTTCTAAGGAAAACATTTTTAATAAAACTCATAGTGAATTAACAACGTTTTCATTCTGTTATTCTCCCCAACTCACTTACAAATTTACAAATTATGTCTCATTAAAATTGTTCAGAGCTATAAATTCAAATTCTAAGTCAAAAGAAAATTACAAGTGCTTTTAGAACTTATATGTGATTTACCCCTACAATGAGTTTCAGTTTTATAAATCGACCTCAAGCAATATTTCAGCCAGAACTTACAAAGAAGATGCTCCTGTGGTTCCCGACATTGTGGGTTAAATGTACAGCAATTTCTTAGCATTGTTTTTGAAATGCATAAGGTTATAGATTTTCTACTATCAAATTTATTTTCATAAACACATGAGGATTTTCATTATTTCTTTACAGTATGATTTCTTGCCCCCTAAGGATACTGCCTGCCAATGCCACTCAATCAGAATCTTACTGTGGAAGATGTATATAGCACTCTTTACTTGTGCTAAATGAAAAGATGAGTTGCACACTTTTTGGGATCCAAGTGTTAATTGCTTCATAATAAAAGCATCCAGTTAAGCTGTCTGCTTTGTGCTATGCACCATCAAGTAGAGGTTTCTGAAGGACACCTGCTAAGTTGATTGTGCTCCTAGGTAATTAATTGAAATGAGAGAAACAACCGAAAGTTCTATAATACTTTTTTTTATTTTCAGTATCTTAGTAGAACAAAAATTCCACATTGGCTTCATACTACTGAATTCTTCCTCAGCTAAATATTCATCACTTTATTTAGCTTACCACTGAAAAGTCCAACATGGTGGAAGAGAGCTGTTCACTGCCTCTAAGCAGTGCACACTGCCCCAGTTGTAAGTATGCAGGAGGTCTATGTCAAGCCATTAAGCAGTTTGTAACACAATGACTACAAACACCTTTTAAAAGCATGGCCTCCTGAAAGAATCAGAGTTAACATTGGCAGCACCATCCAGAAAGCCAGCATTTCAAAGGGGTGAGGATTTTTTTTTTCTGCTACCACTTAACCAGGAAAACTTTTCTTAAGGGAGCTACAGTACACTGCCAGCAAACAGCAAGAAGCTGTGTTAAGCTCTATATTTTTGTGTCTAGAATTTCTTTTAAAGCCCTCCCAGGTTTTCAGTAGATTTTAGTTAACCATGTTGGTGCCAATTAGTTGTGAGGAAGCCGCTTGTTTGTCCTGGCCACCCAGAACTGAAATAATCACATAGAAACCATATACCTTAAATCACTGCTTGGCCCATTAGCTCTAGCTTCTTATTTGCTAACTCTTTTATCTTAATTTAATCCATCTCCATTAATCTATGCATCACCATGAGGCCGTGGCCTACCATCAAAGTTTCAGCAAATCTGTCTTTCGCAGCATCTCCAAGGCTTCTCCCTGATGCTGCCTCCTTTCTCCAAGCATTAAGTTTAGTTTTCTCTGCCTATCTCTTTTCCCCTATAGCTATGACATAGGCCCAAAAATTATTGGTTCTTTCATTAACCAATAATATTTACAGCATACAGAGGGGAATCTCACATAACTTATGATATTGGGTAATCAAACCCAGAGCCCATTCTTCTGTCACTGAACTGTATGTTAATCTCCTTTGTTCTTAGTATGATTACTAAACAACCATACTTTTTCAACAATCCTTGAATGTTAATTTTTAAGGTAATTCCCTCTGTGCTATTATAAGTAATAACATTTAAGTAAATTTCAGTATAATATTCAAATTTTGCTCATCCTGATATGTTTTCATAACCCACACAAAACATCTTTTGTCTTCAATTAAATAACAGGAAGTCAAAGGTGATAATGTTTAAAATTGAAACTAAATGATTTAACTTTTGTCCTAAGTTTGCTTTTTAGAATGTTAAATCTACATTAATTCATTTCCATGCAGAGATGTAGTCTTGGATTAACAATGTTTAAGGTAGGTTATCAAATGTTCAGTCCTTATCAACATATGATAATGTTTCCTAAACACCATTAACATGAAAATATGATGTGGGAGTCCTCTCTGTATGCTGTAAATACCATTAATAAATAAACTGTTTTGGACCTATAGCAGGGCAGAACTTAGCTAGGCATGGAATACTAATCTAAATGTTGGGAGGAGGAAGGCAGAGTTTGGAAAAGCCATGGAGTTGCTACCAAATACAGATGCACTAAAACTTTGCTTGTAGGCCACAACCTTGTGGTGATGCACAGATTGATAGAAATGGGTTAAATTAAGATGTAAAAGTTAGCCAATAAATATTTTGAGCTAAAGACCAAGCAGTGTTTTAAATAATATGGTTTCTGTGTGATTATTTCAGGTATGAGCTGTCAGGCACCTGGGAAAAAAAAAACAAGTGGCCTTCTTACAACAACATTACGGCTAATATTACTAAAAGCAGGGGAGAAGTTTCTTAGTTTCATGGACATTGGTACATGTAGACTCACATACAACTGCTAAGTTTCAGTATTGGAGAGATTGAATTTCATAAATCATGAAGAGCTAATTGTGGGGTTTCTAGTTGTAAAAGGTAAGGACTTGACTTAAAAAATGAGAGATTGTTCATAAACCTATTCCTTCCTTTTTTAACAGACTCTTCAAAGTTTCAGGGCACTAACTAGAGAGCAATATACTAATATACAAAACTATTATGAAAGCAAAACTTGTCCTTCTCTAGCATTCCCTGTAGCTTTTGCCATTTATTTAGTTGTATCAGAAAACTAAACTCTTGAACTATAATAAGAAAGCCATAGTGGAGCTATTTGCAGATTTGACATCCACTGTCTTCTCATCAGGAATATTCAAGAATACAGTGATTTTACACTATACATGCAAACAACTTGGTAGTCTACCTTCTTTAGAACAATTACCATACAGTTTTTACCTTTCTATCTCTGAAAAATGTGCTTTAATTTGTGTGAAGAATTGCAAGCCATTCTTTATTCTACACAGCTACAAGAAGCATTTTTAACTAATGGGGGAATTTTTTCTCCTTGTTCATTTTTATTCATAATAAAATCCTCCTCACACTCTGTTGCATTTTTACCTTCTCAATCACATATGGGAAATTCTGCACAGAGCTTATCTTGGGTGCATTTTTTTCTATTGTAGATACTGTTAATGAAATAGTAAGAATTCCAAGATTTCAGCCATCACTTTTATATTTGTTTTTGTTTCCTTGAGAAATTATTATGGTTAGTTTCCCAAGACTGTCAGGATATTTCTGAAAGCAAGTCACTTGAAGGACAGGAAGTTTATTTTGGAGAAGTGTTTCAGGGGTTTCAGACCATTGCCACTTGGGCCTTTTACTTTGAACTTTTGTTTAGGGAGGGCATCATGGCAGATTGTGTTCATTTCATATCCACTGAGAAGTAAAGGCAGAGGTGAATCTGGAGTCCAATATTTTCCTATAGGGGATAACACCCAGTGGCCTCTTTATCTTTATGTGAGGCTTCACCTTTTAAACTGTCCAAAAACTCTCCACAATGTCATCAGCTGTTAGACAAGACTTTGGGAGATATTTATTATCTAAACTATAACATATTAATGTCATTTACCTTTCCAGTAGGAGAAAAATGTCAACGCATTTCAATGTAAGAACATGAACGGTCTTATTTAAAATGTTATTGACACATACATGACAGTTTTAAACACTGTCTATGCCACCAGCAATTTGTAGACTTTAGCCGTATACAAGATTGTATTTAGAATAATCTTTACTTAAAGAATGAGTTAGTACTAGCAAGTTAATTAGTTAAGCATATGCAGAGGTGGGGTGATCCTTATTGTTAATTATATTTCACATGCAGATACCTGCAGAAATTCAAACAGTAGTATTAATAATCACTTTTTGCCCTGGGGTACAACTAGTCAGCATAGAAATCATAAAGTGTTGTTGCTAAGAGCTACTTCTCCCACTATGCTTTTGCTTGCCTCTCCTCACTTCTGCATTTTATATGGTTTAATATGCAACAGGAATTTATCTTCTCTTTTACAACTATTGTCCAGAAAATATGGAATCTACTGATTGTCTGTAAAAACTGCCTAGTCCTTTCTCACCCTTTTACAATAAGCAACTTTATGAACCCTTCTGAACAAAAATCTCCAGATTTACAAGTTTAAAGTTTTGAAATATTTGAGTTAGAATATAAAGAATGCAAAGGCTGTTGGTTATATTAGTAAGGATTTTAGGGACATTTATTCAATAAAATAGTCCATTTCTACTCATTCTGTGCATAACACATTAATTTATGATGTATATTCTCAGACCCTGAGAAGCCTTGAAGATTGTCTTCCATAAAAGGCTTGGATCCTACAGTTCTGGAAAGGAAATTGAGTACAATGAAATGACTATTTTAATATAAATTGATTTAAACCTTTTAATGTTTGAGGTTCATGACTTGTAATAAGAGTAGAAATTAGCATATTAGTATCCTGAAAATAGTTTTGATAGATGGTAGCCAATTAGCACACATATCATACCAGAGAGAAAGAGAGAGAGAATTTTCTCTTTTCTATTTTTCTTAATATTCTTAGAGAAATCATTGTAGGCAAAAATAGATATTCAATGATCTATATTTATGCAAAATGTTACATATGCTAAAATAAAGGAGAAACAGCTTTGAAATATATATGATCACTCAGCTTATGACCTAATATCTTATGTTCTGTATTATTGTTAGTTAAACCACTGAATAGTTTACATTTCTAAAGCACTCAAACTGTCCAGAAAAATCATAAGGACAGTCTTTCCATGGAGGCTGTCCTCCTAAGGAACATGTGCCCCATCTGCAAAGAGAGAGTCTAGAGAAATTGTCAGCTGGTGATATGCTGAAATATGAAGAAATACTGGTATAAGATTAGATTATTTTAAGGAAATTTTTGAAAAGAATTAAAATAAAGCAATTATTTAATTACTTAGGTAACTTCTCAGAAAGAAGAAAAATGCCCAAAATAATGCAGACAGATTGCTTCTTGATGAGAACACTACACAATACATGCAAGCAATAAAGGCTGAACAGTGTCAAGAGATGTTAATAGTGAATAAAAAAAAAGAAGCATGGGGAATAGTATAATTCCCCAATTGGTAATTACACTATAATAAAGAATGTAGCAAGACAGGGTGAGAAGTCATAACCCAAGAATTAAGTAAGGTTGGTGTTAGTTGACCTCCTACTCAAACAAAGGCAATTTTGATAAGGACCTAGCAAAAAGGAACACTTGAAGACTCTTCTTAAGTGTAATTTAAGGACAATAAGAGATAATGAGAAGGGGAAAAGTAGAAGGGATCAGCATTGCCAGTTCACAGAAGATGTGAATATTACATGAGTCTAACTAATCTTTATAATCCAAAAGAAAATTATAGAATTAGTTTTCTAGCTTGAAGAATTTAATGTATTTGTTTACTACATTTCCAGTCTTGTGCTACCATAATTGAATCTGAGAGCTTTCTGTCCATTTCTGGTTAGTAGGTTTAGTGCAGGCATATATCCAATTGAAGTGATATATCATTAAATTACACTTTAAATACTTTTAAACTTGAAAAGTATTATTTCACAAAAGAAATATGTAAACACCCTAATATGAACTTATAGCATAAATTCTAGTTGTTCTTAATAATAAAAACTTGGAGTCAGTTATCAGAGAGTGAAATCAGGATCAGAGAAGCAGAACGGCTCTAGCCTCTACCAATGCTCAGACCAAAGGGGTGAGCCTGACCTTAGGCTGCCTCCTCAGAATGCAACCTCAGACTGACTCCCTCAAACTGCACTCTTCCTCGAACTGCACTGAGCTCCTGTCTTCTCCTTCCTTATATTTCTCTCTCCGCCCAGGCATATCACTCCTGTTTCCACCTCCCTAGTGCTGGGATTAAAGGAGTGCGATCCCAAGTGATAGGATCACTTTTGTGTAAATTCTGTTTATTTTTAGACTGGACCAATTTTGTGCTGCCTTGAACTAGCAGAGATCTGTCTGTCCCTCAAGCCCTAAGAGTAAAGGTATGTGATGCCAATGTCTGGTCTCTAGTGGCTTAGCTCTGCATTCTGATTTTCAGGCAAGCTTTAGTTGATAAAACACATGAGCTTAAACCTCAACTCTAAAAATATTAACGCAAGACAAAATGAAGATAAGGTTAATGTAGTACATACATATGCATACATATGTATAAACTTACATACACACTTATATATTTATATGTATATATATATATATGACAGATTCCCTCTTTATTCTAGTGGATAAAATGTTGCTAAAATGCTACTTTTGGTCAAATAATGATAAGTCAAATGACAGAAATTTACAATGATGTCACTGAGAAAAACAAACCAGAATGAAATAAAACCTAAAACGTTAAAAAATCGTTTTACAGATTTTAAAGATTCTATGGCTTTCCAATGTAGACTAAGGACTGGAGACTCTCCAGGAATAATCTAAACCCTTAGAGCGAGAATGAGTCTTCTGAGGCATTCAGCCACAAGGCATCAGTAGCTCCCAGTTTCTTAGATCTTCTCATGTACAGTAGCCATTGTTGGGTTACTCAACCTGTATATTGTAAACTAATTTAGTAAATAGGGTTTCTCATTGATTAATTTAATCTATCAGTTGTGTTCATTTAGAAAATTCAGCATGTAGTAGATGTGAGTTATAAAATAAAGTTTGTTCCAGAAAATTAATGAGTGTTTAAAGTGTAAAAATAAATAGAAATTTCAGAAAGATCTTACTTAAACCAGATTTAAAAGAACAATTTTTCATTTCCCCCAGTTCGTAATAATTTCCTTAGACATAACAAATTCACACTTTCCTAGGTCATGTTTTCAGAGACAAATGGAACATACATTTAGCAGTCATTTCTCCATTGGAAAGTGTTCAGTGAGGTCTGCCAGGATATGATGTGCAGTCTACATCATAAGACAATCTATGGCTCCCACAGAGAAATACTATGATAAATAAAAAGAACTCTCAGTTACATATCAAACAAATGTAATTAGGGTTCTTCCTAGTGATAAGTGGACTCCTTTTAAAAGAAGCAAACATTTTCAAATTGAGAAAAATACAGAAAACTTCTTGAGTGTGTGTGTATGTGTGTGTGAGAGAGACAGAGAGATAGAGACAGAGACAGACAGAGAGGCTCTCTCTCTCTCTCTCTCTCTCTCTCTCTCTCTCTCTCTCTCTATTCTCTGAAGTTACCTCTTCTATACCATGGTTATTGTATGTACATTTCAGTCATTGATTTTTATTACTAATTCCCCAATGGCATTGATTTACTTTTAATGAATGAACAATGCCTATAACTTGTATCTTTATTGATTTATTCTGTTTTATACCAATCCATAACTTACCCAACTATGTTAATTTAATTATAGTATTTTTCATTAATTCACTGATCTTCATTGCCATTGCCTATTAGATTCTGTTATTATAAACTATGAATTTTGAATATGATGGAAACAAAAACAACAGTGGATAAGTGGCTCACTTTCCTTCTAGGAACTTGATATTGGATTTCTAGTCTGTTTTAGAACTACATGTCCATGCTTGTTACTTAAAACGACCGTAAGGTTCTTCAGTTGAAATTCCTTTCCTTTAATATATATGACAAGGCTAAGTGATAGGAACTTTGGAAAGTAATTGACGTTAAGTGAGAACAAAAAGTCTTAACCAATTAATGCAATTATTTTCTTTATAAGACTTTATGAGAGGCCTGCTTCCGCTCCAAGCCATTGAAGATACAGTGGAAAGATATTCATCTGAAAATAAACAGTGGTTCACTTGACTCTAAATATGCCATAGCCTTGATGTTGTCCTCTTCAGTCTCTACAAATGTGAGGCTTACTCTTTATTGTTTAAGCTCACCAGGTCACTTGTATATTGTATCAGAAAACAAGGAACCTAGAAACTAATTTTTAGTCATGAAAAGTCAACAATTTTCACATGCTCTTATATGAAGTATATTTCTAGAGTCATCACACAATTGTCTTTATTCTCTGAGTTAATATATAATGAAGCAGGATATTTATTTGGGAATAGCCTAAAATCATTCTGGAGTATTTTGACAAGCAATGCTTAAGAGTGAATAATTAAAACTTGGAAACTACTGGGTGTGATATTCTTCTGTGCATATGAGTGTGTGTATTTATATATCATTATTAAGTCTATTTTGTTCATGTGTTTGTATGTGTAAATCTCCATCTTTAAAAATAGTCTTTTTTAAATGAGAAAACCTAGGTGTTTTCTGCAGGAATTGTCTGATCTTTAAAAATAATTTACTGATTCATGGTAAACAACATCTGTTAGTTAATTTGAAAAATACAAGTCTAACTTTTCAGAAGTAGATAAAGCACAATGATGAGAAAATTTTAAAAATCTTACAGATTTTTGTTTTAACACAAAGCAAATACAAGATGATTATAAAACAGAATAGGAACAGAACAAGAAAATAAATGTCATCTCTAATTTTACTATCAGAAATAACCAACCAAATTGCTTTGATATATTCTCAGAATTAGAGAAGGGAGAAGGTTGAAGGGAAGGAGGGAGAAATGGAGTGAGGTGAGAGAGATTGGTTCTTAACATATATAAACTTTAAACTGAGCATGAAGGCAGAGAAATTCAGGGCAAAACTATACAAGAGAAATAGAGTTCTGGATATTACAAACAATGCTTCTATGGACATAGTTGAAAAAATATCCTTGTAGTATGATGAGAATCATTTGGGTATATGCCCAAGAGTGGTATTGCTGGGCCTTGAAGTAGGTCAATTCCCAATATTCTGAGAAACTGCCATACTGATTTCCAGAGTGGTTATACAAGTTTGCATTCCCACCAGCAATGGAGAAGTGTTCCCTAACTCTACATCCTCTCCATAGTCTTTTTGATCTTAGTCATTCTTACTGGTGTAATGCTGTAAGGAGACCACTTGTTTCCTGGCCACCCAACAGCTCAGACGTGGAATAATCACACAGAAACTATATTATTTAACTCACTGCTTGGCCATTGGCTCTAGATTCTTATTGACTAACTCTTATACCTTAATTTAACCAATTTCTAGTAATCTGTGTATTGCCATGAGGCTGTGAGTTACTTGGTAAAGCTCCTGCTTCTGTGTCCAGTGGGGCTAAATGTCTTCTCACTAACTCCTACTTCTTTCTTCCAGCATTCAGTTTAGTTTTCCCTGCTTACCTCTATTCCATGCACAGACCCAAGACAGTTTCATTATTAACCAATCCCACATTAGTGTAACATGGTATCTCAGAGATGTTTTAATTTCCATTTCCCTGATGGCTAAGGATGTTGAACATTTCCTTAAGCATCTTTCAACCATTTGAGATTCTTCTGTTGAGCATTCTCTAGTTCTGTACCCCATTTTTCAATGGGATTATTTGAAATTTTGATGTCCAATTTCTTGAGTTCTTTATATAGTTTGGAGATCAGTTTTCTGTCTGATGTGGTGCTGGCAAAGACATTTTCCATTCAATAGTCTGCTTTTTGTATTATTGAATGTGTTCTTTGCTTTACAGAAGCTTCTCTGCTTCAGGAAGTTTCATTTATTTATTGTTGCTTTCAGTGTCTGTGTTACTAGTATTATATTTTGGAAGTGGTCTCCTGTGCCCATGCATTGACATCTACTTCCCACTTTCTCTTCTATCAGGTTCAGTATGGATGGATTTATATTGAGGTCCCTAATCCATTTGGACTTGAGCTTTGTGCCTGGGGATACATATGGATCTATTTGCATTTTTTTTTACATTCTGACATCCAGTTATGCCAATGCCATTTGTTGAAGGTGCTTTCTCTTTTCCATTATATAATTTTGGCTTCTTTGTCAAAATTCAGGTGTTAATAGGCATGTGGATTAATATCTGGGTCTTCAGTTCAGTTTGATTTTTTTGATTATCCTGTCAGTTTTTATGCCAATAACAAAGTGTTTTCATTAGTGTAGCTCTATAATAGAGCTTTATGTCATGGATGGGGGTACCTCTGGACGTTCTTTTATTTTACAGTATTGTTTTGGCTATCCTGGGTTTTTGTTTTGCTATATGAAGTTTAGTATTGCTCTTTTAAGGTCTGTGAAGAAATATGTTGGATTTTGATGGGCATTTCACTGAATCTGTATATTTCTTTTGATAGGATTGTCATTTTTATGAAGTATATCCTACCTATACAAGAGCATGGTGGATCTTTCCATTTTTTTGATATCTTCTTCATTTTCTTTCTTCAAAGACTTAAAAGTCTTGTTGAGCACATCATTCATTTCTTTGGTTAGTGTTACTCCGTAACATTTTATGTTAGTTTTGGCTATTATAAAAGGTGATGTTCCTCTGATTCTTCAATTTCTTTATCACTTGTATATAAGAGGGCTACAGAATTTTTTAGCTGATTTGTATTCTATCATATTACTAAAGGTATTTACCTGCTGTAGAAGTTCCTTATTAGAGTTTTTGGGGCCATTTATATATAGTATCATATAATCTGCAAATAACTGGAAAAAACATAGATACCCCTCAACCAAAGAATGAATAAAGAAATTGTGGTAGATTTATACAATGGAGTATTACTCAGAGGTAAAAAAAATGACATCTTGAAATTTGCATGCCAATAGGTGGAACTAGGAAAAGCTAGCTTTAGTGAGATAACCCAGACCCAGAAAGATGAACATGGAATATATTCACTTATAAATGGATACTAGCTATAAAGAGAAGGATAACAAGCCTATAGTCAATGACCCTTGAGAAGCTAAGTAACAATTTGAACCATAAGAAAAACTTATATAGATCCACCTGGAAAGAAGGAATAGACAAAATTGCCTGACAAAATTGGGATCACAGGAGTAAGGGTACATAGATGGGAGAAGGGGAGAAGAGAACTTGGGGGAACAGGATATTTGAGATGGAGGAAGGACAAGATGAGAGCAAAGAAAGAGATATTTTGATTTAGGGAGCAACTATGGGGCTAGCAAGAAACTTAGTACTAGAGAAATTACCATAAATCCACAAGAATGACCCCAGCTAAGACCCTAAGCAATAGAAGAGAGGCTACCTGAATTGGTTTTGCCCTGTAGTCAGATTGATGAATATCCTAAATGTCACCATAGAACTTTCATCCAGCAAATGATGGAAACAAGGCAGAGATCCACAGGGTAGCACTGGCCTGAGCTCCAAAAGTCCAGTTGAAGTGGGTGAGAGAGAATATAAGCAAGGAGGTCAAGACCATGATATGCCTACCCACTGAAACAGTTTACTTGAGCTAATGGGAGCTCACCAACTGCAGCCAGACAGAAAAGGAACCAGCATAGGATTAAAGTAGACCCTCTGAATGTGGGTGGCAGTTGTATGGCTGGGGCAGACTGCAGGGCCACTGGCAGTGACACCAGGATTTATCCCTGCTGCTTGCACTGGCATTTTGGATTCTATTTGGATGAATACATTTCTCAGCCTAGATACAGTAGGGAGGGCCTTGGGCCTTCCCCAAAGCAATGTGCCTTGCCCTCTGAGAAGTGGATAGGGGCGTCTGGTGGGTGTAATTTGAGGATAGTAGGGAGTGGGAACTGGGATTGGTATTTCAAATGAAATAAGACAGTTTGTTTCATTTTTAGAAAGGTAAAATAAAATAAAGAGGTAGGGTTTATAAGACCTGAATTGTAATGATAATAATAATAATAATAATAGTAATAATAACTAATGCCTAGAAAATAAATGATCAAAAATGATCACATACAAAGGTTCAATTAAAGCACACACTATTTTTTAATAGAGTACCATCTTCTCAGGTGGGATACAAGAGGGAAAATAAGCTGAAATCTTAAGTACATAAATATACATAACTTCAGAAAATTTTATTGTAATCAGAGTCTTCAAAAATGAATCTGGCAGCTTTTACTCATGCTAAGGTCTTATCTGAATATTTTACTTCATAAACATAAAAGTCTACATTTCTATTTTACTAAAATAAAAGTTATCAAAAATTTTAATGGAACTGGAAATATAGCCTTATTAGCTTATTGAAAACCAAGCATAAATTTGTAGATAGCGCTTGAGATAGTTATTTTGAAATTATTGTAAGCTCAGTGAATCCCCCTCTACTTCTAGATGCCCTATCCTTTGAACACTTTGTGCAACTCATAAAAATAGTATTTTATATCTGCAACATTTTGAAACACATCTATTCCAAAATTGAACTTCAGCATCTTATGTGAACAAAGTTTTCCTAAATAGATTTTGGCATGCTTTATTGCTGAGCCCAAATTTACTTTCCTGTCTTGGAACATAACCATCTGAATTAAAGCATACCTGGTTTCTTCAACATCAATTCTATTAACTTTCTATTTCTCCATTGCCTCACCAAAATGAGTTGTATCACTTTCTCACTAATGAAAACACTGGTTCTATTTTATTTACTTTCCTATAAAACCAAGATGAACTTTGAATAATATGTTTATAATCAAATAATAAAAATTTGAATAGGGAATAAAACTCATTAATGCAATCTATCAATCTAATTTACCAATAAATTGAATTATGTCAAGCAAGTGTCAAAAACTGATAAAATGAAAACTGTGTCTTTCCCTCAGAATATGTACAGTAACATTTTAAATAGTAATAACAGAGTTTTGAAATCCACCTTTGTCTTGAGAATTCTTCTATATTCAAGAGCCTTCAAATAAAGAACAGTAGAAAACTTTTTCAGGTTTCCATATATGGACCTGAACACTCTTTTGTTCTCAAAAGAAGAACTAATTGGGGTCAGTGTGACCCACACTGAAGATAAAATAATCACTATTTTGAAGAGAAAATGCTTTATTTAAATTTTAAATAGAAGACTATTGAAGAAAGATGCCTAGTTAGCAAAACTTAATTTTATACTTAAAAATTCATGTAGAAATGCTTGTCTTAAGGTCTTCACAATGCAACTGGGTACATAACAGAATCCACCATGGACAGGATGTTTATTTCCATCTCCAAAAGCCATACCTATAACATAATATCTAAAGTGATATTTTTTTCTTCTATACTTTTTTTATTAAAAATTTCCACCTCCTCCCATTTCCCT
>LOEQ01003045.1:209606-228003 GCA_001685075.1 Bramus lutescens | reverse complement strand
AGAGAGAGAGAGAGAGAGAGAGAGAGTACGTTTTCTGGTATATTCAATTCAAATATATGCATCAAAGTCTGTAGTCGAAGACAACTTGCCCTGACCATTTTGCATGCTTAAATTTTATCTAACATGAACAACAAACTCATTATGGTCTTATTCTTTCTCACTAGTGATATGAGTTTCACTGGGATTGCTTATAGAGGTCTCTTATAGCATTAAAGTTCCATGGTTCTGTATGTTGGGGAAGGACACTTTCATGCTAAATGTTTTATGTACAAATTAATGCCAAACAAACAAAACCATTATAATTATAACAAAAAGCTGAACAAATGTTACTAATCTTCAGAAAATGTTGCCTGTATCCTGCTACTTAGTGTCACAACTTCAATATAAAATCTTTCTTGTCTGTTGGTGGTCTGACTACAAACCAGCTTCTAAGTACCAAAGGAGATGCAGCTGTACACAGTAGAAGCTTTCATTTATAATCACTCTTAGAAAAACAGGAACAGGAATCCTAACTGTATGTGAGTTTATACTATTAGAGAATAACAAACAAGTCAAATGAAACATTAACAACAGGGATGTGAGAAAAGATATATTGATGAGTGGATCAAGATGTCAAGAAGAAAAAGAAATGTTGAAAAGCAAGACAATCTCAACCTTCATAGACATAAAGAGAAACACAGTTTAGAGAGGGGACGAAAGTACTAAAATGATGGGAAGTTGAAGATTCATAAGTTGTTAGAGAATGAAACTGTCTCTGCAGTGTAAGTAACCAGCATCAGTATGCATGCTCTTCAGTGTGAATGTATGTATTAAACACTTGGAGAGTCACTAAGCATTGTCAGTAGTGACCATCATGAGTCCTGGTACAGTTTAGATATAAAGTGCCTCCTCCCTCCGCAGAGAAAGTCTTATGTGTCGATCCTAGCTAGTAGCACTACTGAGAGGTAAGAAGGCTTTGTACGCACTAAACTTTTCAGTGGATAAACGAAGAGGTATAGATAGATAAATGGGCCATTAGAAGGTGACAGCTATTTTGGCAAAAATGGATCAGTGGAAGACTACATTTTAAGGATGTTTGTTGTTCTGAACACTGTCTGTCCCTCTCACTGCCTCTTAGTTGCAGTGAAGTAGAAATTTTCATTTGTTATGCTGTTCTATCATATTATTTCTGATTGCTACTGAACAAAAGAAAGGGGGAACCAGCTAACGAGGTCCTAAAATACTAAATCAAAATGAATTTTTGATGCATAATGATGGATCTGGTATCAGGGTCTCACCATAGTTTAATCACTGAAGATGCCAACACATCCCAGGCAACTAGATGCTAGAACTCACTCTTTCTCTCTAGTCCTTTCTGAAGCAATATCAATATCACTTTCTCTCACACGGAAGATGTGGTATTTTGTAAATAGATACATTAAAGAACTCTGGATAATTGGCCACTTTTGGTTATCTATAGTTGAAATGGCTTTTGATATGGTCTTTGATTAACAGGCTGATCATTGAGAAGGCTGTGAGAAAATCACAGAATTCATACTTGATGCTTGTGAAGTATGTGCAAAATGTAAAGGCAGAGAAGGCTACCTTTGAGGGTCATCACAGCCAAGCACTAAAATGTACTTAGTGTACAGGTGGATCACTTTTGTCCTAGCCTCATTAATACTTAATTTTAATATTTTTATCAAAATTTTTGTTACTGTGAATAGGCCCATAAAACATACTAGCATGACAAATAAAATCAAATACAACGTGGAAACAGTTAACACATTAACTATTGACTCAGAAACATCTACCTTTCATCTTTTAAGCTGTGTCTTTCTGATGTTTTGTCACCAGAAAGTGAAACTGCTATAGGTAGTTACCATTAATAGTATCGCTGATCTCCATTGTCAGAAATTGTTGTCTGTGATTAGCTTCAGGCCCATGATTTTATGGAGATGTGTTCTCATATCTTTTTTTCCTTGGGAACCAGTTTTTTTCCAAATTTTAGAATTGAAGTTCTAGTTCTTTAATGTTTAAGTATGGTGGGATAGGCTGTGGTGTTTCCTTTCTTCTGAAAGAAAACCCAGAAGTGGACTTAGGACTCCACAGTTAAGTGTGTGTGCTTCTCTTGAAAAGTATCTCAATTCAATCCCCAGCGTGAGATTCTCTGTTCTCTAGAGGTACCTGTACTCACACAAAAATACAGAAGGGTACATAAGTTAATAAAAAGATAAACAACGATAAAAAAACAATCTCTATACATTTCCCACAGTGGAGAAAAAGAACTGATGTGAACCAAAATGAACATTAGGATTGAAAAGCATCTATGTTTGGGGGAAAAATCAGTATTTATATTAATTGTCCTTTATACTCATTTCTTAATATTGCTAACTTTATTTATAAAGCAAGTCAAAGAAAAATATGAAGAGAATCTGCTTCACCAACACTTGTGTGAGACTTTGTTTAGCACTGGTGAACATTTTGCCTATTATTCCAAAAATCCTTTATAGATAAATAAGAGAAAATATTTGAAGCGGGGTCAAAAAGCAACTACAATAGAGTAAAAAAAAATCACTTCCTTCTGGTTTTGCATTTGTTTATTACTTATTGTAACTTCTGGTTGCAGCAGAGAACTTCTTGAAAACTACATTCAAAATTCCTGAATGGCAACTGGACACCATTTATAATTAATCAACTCTCAAAGAGAAGAAGCAGATATCTAAAGTTCAGTTTGGAATTTATACAATTTATTAAAAATGGGAACAATTCAACTTTTAAAAATGCATTCAAAGTATCTATTTTGACTTAAGGTCCACTGCACAAGATAGAACACAAACCTGACACCGTTTGAGCACCAAGTACCGGAGACTAGACAGCCCGGAGACCTCGGTTAAAAACAAATACTAATTGTCTTTTTAAAAATTACTTTGAAATGATAGTCTGCTATCCTCATAGATCAGCACCTTATTCAGACATCAACAGAGAAGCTTGCTCCTACAGCAGGTAGAAACAAATGCAGAAACCCACAGGCAGACATTACAGAGTCCTTGAATCACAAAGCTTTAATGGGGTGTCTCCACCAAATCTCTCCCCTTGGAGCTCAGGGAACTCCATGGAAAAGGACGTGGAAAAGTGCAAGACTAAGAGGGCATGGAGGAGAACAAGGCCCTGTCAATCAACGAAATAAAGCTCACGTGAATTCATAAAGACTATAGCAGCAAGCACAGCGCCTGGAAGGGTCTACTTCAGGTCATCTGAATGTATAATATTGCTTTTAATTTAGTATTTTTTATGAGACTCTATAGTGTACAAGTCTCTGACTATAGTGCCTTCTTGGGGCTTTTTTTTTTCTTTCTGCTAGTTTGCCTTGTCCAACCTCAATGGGATGGTTTTTGTTTTATCTTATATTATTACTTTATGTTTTGTTGTTATTTCTTAGGTGGCTGTTGTTTCCTAATGAGAGACATAAAAGGAGTGGATCCAGATGGGAAAGAAGGTGGAGAGGAGCTATTGGGTGGGAGAACAGAGAGAGGAAACTGTAATAAGGACAGATTGTTTGTGAAAAGAATCTATTTTCAATAAAAGGAAAAATAAGTTAGGAGTACTATTGAAAGTCTGGGAAAGTGGGTCAGTGACAGAACACTTCCAGCAAATATCAGACCCTGGGTTCTATACTAGGAAAGGCATAAAAAATCACCAAAAAGGAAAACAAAGTTCCATTGCAGAGATCATCAGCGATCATCAATTTAGTAAATCTGCTAGTGAATTTTCAGTTATCTTCCTTCACATCACGGGGACTTGTCATAGCTAGACCAGCCTTCACTACTGAAGAAGTCCTTCACTTGGATCTAGAAGCAGTATACGTATAGAGAATTATTTTTGTCTGTGCCTTACTAGTGCTCCTTACTAATATCAAACAGTATATGATAATCTTATTTTACTTCTAAATCTTATAATACGGAACAGCCCTTACCTGAGCCCTGGGGTTTGTGCATTATCTAGACATACTTTTCCGTGATACTTTCTGAAAGTAATGGTTTCCAAACTTCAAAGCCTCTATCATAGGCTTCTTTTATAAACTCCTAACTTGTGGGATGAAAATGCAAATCAATATCTCAGTTATCAAATAATTTGTACTTCAAAATTTGTTTCAAATTTAATATTTTCCAAACAACCCCTGCCCTGGTTTCTCAAAACTGTTTTACCTGAAGCCTTTCCCATCTTACTTGGAGCCACAAGCCTCCTTCCAGGTGCTCAGACTGAATGAGTAATCAACATCCCTGAGTTACCTCATTCCCTCATATACAACTCCAAATCAAGTAATCTTGGAGAGAGGGTTATATTCTGAACCTTAGCAGCACTCTGATGTTCTCACTTGGGATCCTGCACACCATCGCCTTATTGGAATTTCACAATCATTTCTAAAATACTCTGCAGCTTTCCCCTTTTTCTCCCATCTTCATTTTCATTTTTCTTCCTAATGAAAAATAAATAACTAAGCCCTCGCAATGGCTGACCAGATGCTTGCTCTTGATCTGAAGACTTTACCTATTCCACTTATTCTCTTTTCCTGGAAACCATTTTCATGTTTGCAAGTTTCATTCCCTCATCTTCATTAAAATGTGTGTACATCAATGAAGAGAAACAGTTCTATTTACAGCCATACAGACTGGAACAAATCCATGGTTTATTCTTGAAAATTCCATTATGACCAAATCTGACACTCACTAGAGAATAGGGGTTATTGCCTATATTACTTAAGGTTATAATGCTTAACACATCATAGGTACTCAAAAATTTATAAAACAAATAAACAAGACTAGTAAAATATCTACAGATATATGAAAGAAATGCTTTATATAGGTGCACACTCCTGTGAAGGAAACATGACCAGCAACTCCAAGTGGCTAGTGGACACCCTAAATCACTCTGTCAAATTTAACAATAGTAGAATGAAAACAGGATTATTTTTGCTATGTTTTACATTTCTCTATATACTCTTAGTTTTCCATCATCCCTATGTGGATCCCCTCAGTCAGTTTTTTCTAACCTCCATCCAAGACTAATTCTCACAAATTCTCTATAATTTTTCATAGTTCATTTTTAACTTAAATTTACTTTGTTAGTCTCTCTGAGCCTCTGGTTGTCACACATTTTGTACTTTAATTTCTAATCATCTGCTGGCATTTGGGCTAAGAAAGTTTCCTTAACTTCATTTGGCTTTCTCTAACATCAGTATTTCTACTCATTAATGACACAGTAATTTTCCAGTGGAGTTTTGGCAGTGACAAAACTGTACAATAACATCAATAGTAACTCCCATACTACAGTTGCACACCAGTGGGAGTGTGCCTCAATAGTATATTGCAGAATTAGTATGCATGGAATTTAGGGTTCCATAAGGGGAACATAGTAATCCTGACACTATAGTTGGATCATAATATTATGATTTTCCAGAAGAATTAGCTGATTTCTATTACTCAGGTGCTTGTTTGCAGTCCTTATCAAATTTAGCCTATATATCCTTCCACATATAATGCTGATAATGTCTTACTAGAAGGCAGTTAAATCATGGAGAAGGTTAACTTTTACTCAGTTCTGGAAAAGCAACATTGACATGTTTGTCACATAGTGCCCTTCTTGCTAGCTTAGGTAGTAAAGAAATCTCATTGTAACAGTGTTTGTGTCTGTGCTTCTTTGGGGATCATCCTTCTTTTACAAAGTGAGTAGTGACAATATGGATACTTTTCTCTAATATCTTTATGTATTTCTAAACAGCTCTAAAATACTCTAACCCATAAACACCCTAGTCAATTATGTTTCCATACTGTTTAAGCCTCACATTGGGGGACATATTTCAATACTCAAAGCTTTGAGGGACACAGACCAACCACACTAAATTCATAGTACCTTGCATTTATTGTTTGCTCTTTACAAAGGTGAGTTTAAGTGACTTCAGCATCACTGTTTATTAGATAATATGTCATTGTGTCTTTAATCTAGCTATACCAGCTCACATTAGTGTTTTTCCCATTGCATAGGCATTTTTCTCCAGTGTGTCAGAAACATAATTTTGCCTGCCTCTTCACCCCTAGGCATTTAACAATTGTTCCCCACACTTTGCTTCAAAGTACATTTTATATACAATGTAACTATTATGCATGCTGAAATTGCACCCAGAGTGGGAAAATATCCAACTATCTGCCAATGAAAATACGTGAATATTTGTTGGGATTAGAATTAATCATTTTCTTCTAACTTATGTTTGTGACCAACCAATGCATTATATCCCTTATAGTTTCAGATTGTTTTTGCATTTACTTTTTAGAATCTTCCTTTGCTCAGCCTAGTTAACAAAGTTGTTAGCACTGACATTTAAGCCAGGACTTTAATTTCTAAAAGCTTAGATTATTCCCATTTAATATGATAGATGTTCCTTATTTTGCCTCAGAAAGAAAGAGGACATTATAGCTGAGAACATCCATGCTCTTCTTATTGAACTGATGATTATCTTAAAGTATGGGCATATACATGCCTTCTTTTATAGCTTGCATACAGACAAAAAAGACTTCTTGATTCTCAAAATAAAATAAATAATTGTTACTTTTATGCTTTGTAGTAATTACTAGATCACACTTTAGAACTTCTGGTGCTGTTAGGGCAATATAGAAAATGAATAGAAATTAGACCTTCTATGCCATATTACTTCACTCCAGCATGACACCATCAATCCAAACTTATTTTGATTGATTTAGAGCAAAGCTAATTTTCCGCATGTTACTGAAGCTTTGAAACCTACAATTTTTATAAAGGTTTCTTCTAAAGTCAAAACTCATCTGTGACATTTTATTTTAATATTGGATGTCATATTCTGAATCTCTATGTGTCAGTTCAAATAATATAACATGGTAATTTTTATTAAATAATCAATCAATATATACATTGTTTTGATCTAACTGCTTGCTTAGCTTTCTACTTGACTCTGGGGGAAACAAAATTGTGAGTCTTTTTCACAAAGAAAGCAATCAACTTGGATCACAGGAACAAGGTAGTTAAAAATTATACCATTAAAATATGCATCATTAGGGAAATGGAGAGAAATGATATTAGGAAGGGGAATACAAAGCACCTGGCAACAAGAATGCAATAGATTAATTTTGTTGTTTCAATAAAAATGTATCATAAAATTGGTACTTGAGAAAGATGAAACTAATAACATAGTCTAGAGAGGGCCTAAAATTTACTGAATCAAAAAGGATTGTTTCTGAATGTGTTATGGAATAAGGTATCTTGCCCTGCACTTATGACAATTGGAATAAAATTTAATTTCAGGAAAAAATATCTATGAGGTACAGAAAACAACTTCATGAAAAGCTAATGATCAGGAACTGGAAAGGTGGATCAGCAAGTAGAAGTACTTGTTGCATAGGCATTGGGGACTATAGTTCAAATACCTAGTCACTGTATAAAGTCAGTTACAGAGGCACACATCTGTAATTGCTGTGCTCTTATGGGGAAGGAAAGTCAAAGAAAATTTTGTTTCACAAAGTGGAAGGTGAGAACAAACAAGACAACTTGTCCTCCTCTCTCCACATGCTCACTATGTCATATGTGTGACTCTATCACAAACAGAATATGTACACATGCAAGCACACACAAACACACATGCATACTCACAAACACGCAAACCCCGAAAGACTTGTAACTAAAAGCACTAATATGAACCAGTAAGAATCAGCAACAAAATTTTATTCAAAACATCTTTAATTCTCATACCTTAGAGAGTTGCCTCGGAGTTGGCCTTAAGACCAAGAATAAGACTGAGTCTTTGTAGATAAAGGGAAACCCAGAAAAATGGTGATAAAAATTACCAGGCAAAATTCATTGTTCAAAATCCAAACTAAAGGGCATGGTTGTAGGAAAGGGAGTTGTAGGCAAGGAGTCAATAGCAGGTGTAGGACAGTGTTGGGTTTAAAAATAATCAGACTGCAATTCATACACACATGAAATTTTCAAATACCAAATATGACAGGAGTTTTTTTTTTTTTAAAGAGGGATCTGAAAATGATACAAGTGCAAATGCTGTGGGACAATGGTCTGTATCCTATCAATTTTGCTTTAAATAAATGCTGATTGGCCAGTAGCCAGGCAGAAAGTGGAGGCAGGGCAATGAGAACAGGAGAATTCTGGGAAGAGATGCATTCTCCAGTCATGACCCAGCCACAGAAGAAGCAAGATGTGACTGCCTCACTGAATAAGGTACTGAGACACGTGGATAACACAGACAAAATAATGGGCTAATAGAAGTTATAAGAGTTAACAAGCCTGAGCTAATGTGTCAATCAGTTTATAATATAGACCTCTGTGTGATTTCTTGGGGATTTAATGACTGTGGGAACAGGGCAAGACAGAAACCTCTGACAACAGGCAAAGAGAAAGGACTGGGATTTATAATGAACACTGGGCTGTCAATTAAAAACTGTCAGTTTCAGATGGAGATCGCTAAGGCTGGAATGTGAATAGGATTGTAATTTTTACCTTAAATATGTCTGTTCCTAGCAAAATATGATGTCCAGCACATAGTCAATAACTTAAAAAATGACTAGGAAATTAAAATAAAAGTTGACAGAAAAATAACAAAATCAGAAAGAAATTTATAAATCAAAGCTAGTCATGCAACTGCTTATGGTTAATTCCAACACTTGGAGGCTAAAGAGTGAAGATCACAAACTGTAGGTTAGCTAGGCCTACATTGGTACATTCTCTATCAAAAGATAATAAGTAAAAATGAAGCAATAACTAACAAAATTTCATAATAAATAAAAGTGTTATCCTTCTAATCAAAATCGAAAGAAAAAATTAATGCAACTGGGTTTCAAAACCATGACATTTTAACAGATTCTATAGGTGTAACACAGGGAATAAGACCATCATAAACAAACTGATATTACGTCTTAGAGATATATAATAATAGAATTTTAAAAAATACACATCTGCTAATATTAAAATAATAAAATAAAAAATCAGGACAGCTGTTGTGCATATCTTTAATGCTAGCATTCAAGAAGTAGAGATAGGTAGATATCTGAGTGTGAGTTCAGTATGTTCTATCCACTGAGTTCTAGGACAGTTAGGGCTACACAAAGAAACCCTGCCTTGAAAAAATACAATAAAAATTAAACAAAATAAAAAACTTTTACATCTGAAGATATAGAGAGATTATAATTGTTTAAAAGTACAAATTCACTCTCCTATCGTTTTTGTTCCTCTTACTAAATCAAAGACCTCATATTCATATTATTTAATGTCAGAAAGTTAGCATATAAAACAACAGCTTTCATTGTGATATTTTCCTGTATAGGTAGGTAAATATGTACAGTTTGACATTGTTTTTCTCATGCTTCCCACCTCTAACCCCAGTTCCCTCTTGCTTGCACCCTTCATCTCTTCAAATAATCTACCATCTACTGATTGTTTTATTTAATTCTTTATAAAAAAAAGAAAAATCATATCGGCAATCTGTACGAAATGTTTTCGTGAAAAACAAAATGAGAAAGCCATCCCAATTCCTGTACTTTAGCAGCATACAGGCTGCAGGAATGGCTCAATGGAAATAGTGTAGATAGGAGTTAGGATCCCTAGCACCAAATATATTCCAGGCAGGCAGTGCTAGCAATTTATAATCCTTGTACTTGGGTCAAAGACAGAACAACATGAATTGATCAGTATATCACCCAGAACTGCAGGTTCAGTGAGAGATCATACCTCAGTAAATATACTGGAGGGAGCCAGCAGGTAGGCTGCTGCAACACCCCCACCCAATCTATTGGACCCCATAAGTTGCAAGCTTCATTCTGCCCCCAAACTCACCTATCTCCTGTGACCTCAAAAGAACTCTGGAGCACAGACTATGTTACACAGAAAGGACCAGGAAAACTGGTCAAGAGACATCTCAGTGGCCCCCTGAAACACAGAGAGTGACAGGACTGCACTGAGCAGACTAAGAGCAGATTCCTAAGATATAGACAGCAACTACAAAGATTGTACCAAGAGGCAAAGACACCATCAACACCAATTAGAGGAAGAGAAGGGTAGATGCCTGTGCAAAAATTTATCCAGCAACCTAAAAAGCAACATGCTAACACCAAAACTCAGTGGTCATACAATAGGAAGTGTTGATCATTCTAACTCAGAAGCAGCAGAAGAAAATGATTTTAAATATAACTTTATGAGGATGATAGGTTGGAAATAAAATTTCCCTTAAAGAAATGGATTAAACAGCAAACTAAAATTTGGAAGAAATCAATAAATCCATTAAACAAAAACAAGAAAAAATAATCAAACAAGTAAAGCAAACAGTTCAAGACTTGAAAACTGAAATAAGACAATAAAGAAAAGACAAACTAAGAAAATTCTGGAAATGGAAAATCTGGGTAAATGAATGAGAACAACAGATGTAAGTATAACCAACAGAATATAAGAGATGAAAGAGAGATTCTAGGTGTTGAAGATACTATAAATGAAATAGAATCATTGGTCAAAGAAAATGCTAAATCCAATAAATTCTTAATATAAAACATCCAGGAAATTTAAGACACCATGAGAGACCATATCTAAAAATAATAGGGATAGAAGAAGGAGAAGAATTCCAGCTCAAAGGCACAGAAAATATGTTCAGCAAAATCATAAAAGAAAACTTTTCTAATCTAAAGAAGGATATCCATATAAAGGTAATAGAAGGTAATAGAACACCAAATAGACTGGACAAAAAAACATGTCCCTCACCACATAATAATCAAAATTCAAAATATAGAGACCATGGATGCAAGCACAGACTAATATAACCAGCAAAGTTTGCAATCACTATCGATGGAGAAAACAAGATATTTTATGACAAAACCAGATTTGAACAGCACCTTTCCAAAAATACAGACCTGCAAAAAGTAATAGAAAGAAAACTCCAACCCAAGGAAGCTAACTGCACCTACAAAAACACAGACAACAATTAACCTCACACCAGCAAACACCAAAGAAGAGGAACACAGAAACACTACCACCAAAAATAACAGAAATTTTCCATTATGTGTCATTAATATCTCTTAATATCAATGGACACAAATCACCAATAAAAAGACACAGGCTAAGAAAAAAGATTAAAAAGCAAGATCCGTCCTTCTGCTGTATACCAGAATCAAACCTAACCTTAAACCCAACCATTACCTCAGAGTAAGGAGTTGGGGAAAAATTTTTCCAATCAAATGGACCTAAGAAACAAGTAGGTGTAGCTATCCTAATATTTAACATTATAGACTTCAAACCAAATCAATCAGAAAAGATAGAAACGGATACTTTATGCTTTTCACAGGAAAAGTACATCAAGATGAAGTCTCAGTACTGAACAATCATGCCCCCAAAACAAGCGCAACCACATATGTAAAAGAAACAATATTAAAGCTTCAATCACACATCAACCCCGACACACTAATTGAAGGAACCTTCAACATTGCACTCTCCCCAATAGACAGGTCAACAAGACAGAAACTTTTTGTCTGTGGTTTTCACCAATCTGCTGGCAGGGTTTTCTGTCTGCATGGTTCCCTCCATTGTTATGTTCCAAAGAAATCACACAGAGGTGTACATTAGTTATAAACTGATTGGCCTATTAGCTCAAGCTTTTATTGACTCTTATAACTATATTAGCCCATTATTCTAGTATTTATTAGCCAAATGGCTTGGTACCTTTTGCAACAAGGTAATCACATTTTGCTTTTTCTGTGGTGGGCTTACAATTGCAGAAGAATGGGCTTCCTTCTTCCCAGAATACTACTATTCTCCTTGACCCACTCTACTTCCTGTCTGGTTGTCCTGCTTATACTCCCTGCCTGGCTACTGACCAATCAGCATTCATTTAAAATATAATTGATAGAATACAATTGTTCCACACCACTTCCCCCTCTTTTTTTTAAATAACAAGAATTCTGAATTTAATATCCTTTGTTTAGCTTTTCTCCTTATCATTAGCCATAACAACCAGTAACCAACATTTTAAATAAAGGAAAATATCCATAGTCCATTTAGGGGGAATGTGAACATACTATTCCAGGCAATTTCCTGCTGGTTGGGGGCACTGATAACTTTATGAGGAATTAAAGAAAATTTAGAATTATGATCAAGTCCTGAATAGAGTATGCTGTGAGGCTTGGTCATCACAGGCAGTAAGTAGTCTTGAGTCTGTTCTGGATGTAGAACTCAGACATCTGAGCCATCACTTCCTACCTAAGCTTTCTCAGGTGGTCTTCCTTAATCAAACCTGATTTTTCTTAACTCAAAATGAATCCACAGCCTCCCATTTCCTGTGGAAACTAAACCAAAACCTCTTCTCCAAAGTAACATATCTTTTGACTTCAATTTTGAAGTCAAGGTTCTTTCAAAATACCTATCTTGGATTAATTCAGCAGCATTTATAAGCAAATATCTTTTAGCAGCTATTGCTCCTTTCTCAGCATTCAAAAAATTCAAAGAGAATATAATAATATACAGTATCCAGGATCTCTGTGTATTTTTCATCTTTACATGGCTTTATTTTAAACTCTATTTCTTTTATTTTTAATTTTTTTTGAGGCAGGGTTTCTGTTTATTTTTGTCCTGAAACACTCTCTGTAGACCAGGATGTCCTTTAACTCACAGAGATCTGCCTATCTCTGCCTCCCAAGTGCTGGAATTAAAGGTGTATGCCACCACACCTTAAACTCACAGAAGTTTGTCTACCTCTGCCTCCCAAATGTTGGGATTAAAGGTGCATGCTACCACATCCAACTACTCTCTATTTTTCTTTTTTATTGTAAGGACTTTAACCTTTTTCTTTTCTCTCCAATGCCTGCATATATTTTTAACATACTGTAAACCATTTAGAAGTTTTCTTCATCTTTGAATCTCTCTTAACTGTATATCTCTCCCTTTTTCTGACCACATGAGTCTTTAATTTGCTTTGCTAAGAAATATGGAGAGGATTAAAGCTGTGATTTTGATGGCTAAATCCAGCCCATTTCTTAGCTTTCTGAGATTCTAGCCTCATGGTGGAAGTACCAGCTGTAGCCACGTTTTTTGCCACAACTCTATGACATTTCAAGGTCCCTGCCAGCAATCAAATTGCAGCAGTGTGTTCACAAAACACACTCATATTCTCTATAGTCAGACAGCCTGCCTGAAAGAGTCAGAGTTTGCCCTGGAAGGATGGCCCAGAAAGCTGACAATTTAAAATAGTTCGACTTTTTTGCTGCTATGGCTGAAAACCAAAAATCATGTGATCAGCTTTTTATCAATACCATTTAAATGTTTTGTGGCAGGACCTCTTAAAAGAGCTGCAAAGACTTACAGCTAAAGCTGAGTCAGGAAGCCTCTCTTAAATGAGATGCATTTGCCTCTAACAAACAGCCCACCTGAGAAAATGTTGCTTTCAATAAGCTGTGCTTGACTCTATTCTTTTTGTTTAGAATTACTTTCCAAGCTCTGTCCAGCTTTATGTGGATGCTGTCGTCCACAGGTTGGGCACCATTTGTTGTCTGGGGAAGCAATTCTAGAAGATGATGCCCCCATCCCAAAAAAGTTTGTCTATAGGGTTGGGAACACTGTTTAGAGGTTGTTGCTTATTACTTGTATTAAATAGAGGGCTGGGGTAAAAACTATGTTTGTTAAATAAAAGGGGGGTTAGTAATAGTGGGTAATAGAGTGAATACTTGTGAGATATTTTTCATAGGCTATTTACATTGGTATAGTTTTTGTATATTGATACAAGTTCAAATTATATTTCTTATTTTTGTTTACATTATTTGTAAACCTATGCAAAGTTATTCTGTCAGATTGTATATATGTATGTTCTTACCTCTGTTTAGGACATTTTGTATATTATTACAACTTTTAGGAAATATTTTCATATTGCATTGTATATTATTCCTATCTCTGATCAAGTTACTTATTGATTGTTTACATTTTGAGGTAATTGCTCTTATTTGTTGCACATCTGTTTACAGATTATTTTATATTCTGACATGAAGTCTCTCTAAGTTGTAAAGGTATTAATTATTATAGATCAATAGTTTTTCATGATTGTCGTACATACAGTCAGATGAATTAGGCTCTTTAGATATATCGAGATTGTATTCTGTCTAGACAGGGAATATTCAAATACTTCAAGAATTTGTAGAACATGGCATTTAAATAACTTAGGGTTCTGTTGACATAAGACATGATTCCTTCTGACAGCACCAATCTATTCCTGAGAGAATGTTGAGCACTGAAGACGCTCCACTTGGAGCTTGTTTTCTTCTTGGCAAAACTTACCTTTGGGCAAGGAACTGACAATGCCTCAACCACTGACAAGTTACATAGTATCTGGAAATGGATAAGCAGGACTGGCAAATCTTTCCAAGGCAGGGTAAGATGGTTTTGAAAATTTTTCCTGCCTCTAAAAATGGTCTGTCAGTTATGCTAGGCCTCAGCGAAAGTTGGTTGCTTTAACGTTGCAAAATGAGACTTTGGATGATTGCTCAGGTAGCTAATTGTCTCTATCACATATTGCTCACTTTGGAAGCTACTTGATTGTATTTCCTGCCTGGTCAAGTAATATTATCTCCCTTCTTGGACCTTTGATGAGGTTGAAGATTAGATAGTCATAGTTATTGTACTCTTATGATCTAGCTAAGCCATTTCCTATACAAAATTAAGACTCCATAAGATAGAATGTTTATTAAAATATTTAACATGTGTTCCTTGCTTAAAATTGTTTATACTGGTTGTAATTCCAATCTTATTCTTGATATCTGTTCCTATTGTATATTGTTTTGTATCAGGTTTGAAGCCCTCTTATTTAAACAAAAGGGGGAGGTGCTGTGGGAGATCCTTCTGCTCCTTCAGCCAATAGCCTTTAAGATATCAGTCCACTAGGGAGTGGTCTCTTTTGCTTTACAAAGCAGCAGTAGTCATGTGCTCAATCTCTTGCTTCCGGCTCCCATTTCCAGCTGCTAGACTAGGTTCCTGATTGCTCAGAGGGCTGTTGTCTAACACAGTGATCTGTAAGCCTTTCTTTTAAATAAATAACCCTTTTATTAATCATAATTCCAAACTGCTGTGGGGTTGTTTTGTGACTTACACCTTCATCAACTTAACAGAGAAATAAGAGAACTAACAGACATCACGACTCAAATGAACTTAACAGACATCTATAGAACATTTTGCCTAAACACAAAAGAATATACCTTCTCAGCACCTCATGGAACCTTTGCTGAAATTGGCCATATACTTGGTAACAAAGCAAACCTCAACAGACACACACACAAAAATGAAGTAACCCTCTGTATAGTACTGGATCACCAAAGTTTAAAATTTGAATTCAACAATAGCACCAATTGCAGAAAGTCCACAAACATGGAAATTGAACAGTGCTCTATTGAGCAATCCCTCAGTCAAGAAATAAATAAAGAAATTAAAGACTTTTTAGATTTTAATGAAAATTAAGGCACATCATATCCAAGCCTATGGGACACTATGAAAGCAGTGCTAAGAGGAAAGCTCATAGCACTAAGTGCCTATATAAATAAAGTGGAGAAAGCTCACACTAGAGACTTAACCACACATCTGGAAGCTCTGAAAAAAAAGAAGCAACTCACCAAGGAGGAGTAAAGACTGGATATAATCAAATTGAAGGCTGAAATCAACAAAACAGAAACAATGAAAACAATACAAAGAATCAATGAAAACAAGAGCTGGTTCTTTGAAAAAAATCAACAAGTTAGAAAAACTCTTATTCAAATAAATTGAAAGGTAGAGAACATCCAAATTAACAAAATCATAAAAGAAAAGGGGGAAAGAACAACATATGCTGAGGAAATCCGTAGAATCATTAGGTCATACTACAGAGTATTGTAATCCAGAATATTGGAAAATGTGAAAAAATGGATTATTCTCAGGATAGGTAATACTTGAGAAAATTAAATCAAGACCAGGTGAACAATTTTAAAAAGCCTATAATATACAAGGAAATAGAAGCAGTCATCAAAAACTTCAAAAAACAAAAACAACAACAAAAACACCAAAGACTTAATGATTTCAGAACATAATTTTACCAGAACTAACAAGAGCTAATACCTATACCTCTCAAATTGTTCCACATAATGTAAGCAGAAAAAAACATAGTCAAACTCTTTTTATGAGGTTACAGTTAGCCTGATAACAAAACTATGTAAAGATTTAATTTAGAAAGAGAGCTACAAACCAATCTCCATCATGAATTTTGATGCAAACATACTCAATAAAATACTGACAAAGCAAATCCAAGAATAAATCAAAAAATCATCCACCATGATCAATTTGGTTGCATCCCAGAGATTCAGGGATGGTTTAACAAATAAAAATCTCTCAATGTAATTCACCATATGAACAAAAGTAAAAATAAAGACATATGATAATCTTATTAGAAAAAGCATTACACAATATAATGGTCTTTCATGAGAAAAGTCTTTGAGAGATCAGGGTTACAAAACAACTTATGTAAACACAACAAAATCAATATATGCAAGCCAACAGCCAACATCAAATTAAATGGAGAGAAATTCAAAGCTATTCTACTAAAATCAGGAATAAGATAATCCTGTTCATTCTTTCCATATCTATTCAACTTAGTTCTTGAAGTAATAGCCAGAGCAATAAGACAGCAAAAGGAGATCAAGGGGATACAAATTTGAAAGGAAGAAGTCAAAGTTTCTCTATTTGATATGATAGTATATATAGGTGAACCTAAAAACTCTACAAGAGTATTCATATAGTTGAAAAATACCTTCAGTAATGTGGCAGGATACAAAATCAACTAAAAAAATCAATTGTTCTCCTATATACAAATGATAAAGAAGCTGAGAAAGTAACCAGAGAAACATCACCTTTCATAACAGCCACAAATAGCAAAACATTTCTTGGGGTAATGCTAACTGAAGAAGTGAAAGACTTATTCAACAGACCTTTTAGTCTTTGAAGAAAGAAATTGAAGAAGATAACAAAAATTGGAAAGATCCATAATGCTCTTGGACAGTAAAGATCAACATAATAAAAATGGCAATCCTACCAAAAACAATCTGCAGGTTGAATTTAGGTCCTATCAACATCCCAAAACAATTCTTCACAGACCTTGACAGAACAATAATAAACTTCATATGGAAAAACAAAACTCCTGGGATATCCAAAACAATCCTGTACAATAAAGGATCTTCTGGAAGCATCACCATTCCTGACATCAAGCTCCATTACTAATAAAAACAGCTTGTCATTGATATAAAAACAGACAGATTGGCCAATAGAATCAAATTGAAAACCTGGATATTAATCCACAAACCTATGAACACCTGATATTTTTTACAAGGAAGCTACAATTATACAACGGAATCAAGGAAGTATCTTCAACAAATGGAGTTGGCATAACAGGATGTCAACATGCAGAAGAATGCAAATAAATCTATATGCACAAAACTCAAGTCAAATGGATTAAGAACCTCAATATAAGTTCAATCACACTGAAACTTATATAATAGAAAGTGGAAGGAGCCTTCAATGCATGGGCACGAGAAAGCACTTTTTAAATAAAACACCAGGAGGACAGAAAGTGAGAACAACAATAAATAAATGGGGTCTCCTAAAACTAAGAAATTTCTGTAAAGCAAAAGACATAGTCAATCAATAAAACAAAAAGGCAGCCTATTGAATGGAAAAATATATTCAGTAACCCCTCATTAGACAGAGGACAGATCTCAAAATTATACTAAGAACTCAAGAAATTAGACATCAAAATACCAAATAATCCAAATTAAAAATGGGTATAGATCTAACCAGAGAATTTTTAACAGAAGAAACTCACATGGCCATAAGATACTTAAGGAAATGTTCATCATCTTTAGCCACCAGGGAGATGCAAATCAAATTATTCTGTCACACCATCTTACACAAGTCAGACTAGCTAAGAACAGAAACACCAATGATATGTTGGAGAGGATGTGCAATAAGCAAAACACTCCTCCCTTTTTGGTGGTAATGCAAACTTGTACAACCACTTTGGAAATCAGTATTATGGTTTCTCAGAAAATGGAGAATCAACCTACCTCAAGGTCCAGCAATACCATTTTGAGCATAAACCTAAAGGATGTTCAATCATACTATAAGGACATTTTTTCAACTATGTTCATCACAGAATTTTTTGTAATAGGCAGAACTTGGAAAAAATCCTAGATGTCATTCAACTAAAGTTAAACCCTTTCTTTTTTATTTAAACAGAAAAAGAGGAAATGATGTAGGAGGGTCTTCTATCTATCTTTTGCTTTCGTTGGTTAATTAATAAAGAAAATTGCTTGGCCTGATAGGTCAGAACATAGGTAGG
>LOEQ01003045.1:190508-202693 GCA_001685075.1 Bramus lutescens | reverse complement strand
TCTATCTATCTATCTATCTATCTATCTATCTATCTATCTATCTATCTGCCTATTTCTCTGTCTTCCATTGTTCTTAAAGAGAAAAAATAGCATTTTCTTAGCATATCATGAAATGTTTAGTGGCTTGTTGACAGGGGTTTTTATTTGAGCAAATTCCCTAGCAATGAACCCGGAGTGTCACTTCTTAGAGGAGGGCAAAACCTTTAATTACTTTTCTCTTCAAATGATGTCACCCAGCTTTCAGCTATTAGAATCCTATTG
Organism: Bramus lutescens; assembly: GCA_001685075.1. Taxonomy (NCBI): domain Eukaryota; kingdom Metazoa; phylum Chordata; class Mammalia; order Rodentia; family Cricetidae; genus Bramus; species Bramus lutescens. Next base: position 202,432 of record LOEQ01003045.1, on the reverse strand, counting down.
GAAAACATCTGAACAGCAAAATCAGAAGGGGAGAAAAAGAGAAAGAAAGTTTATGTGAGTGTATAACTGCTGATGAGGTTGTATTATCAAGGAAATCTCAGTATCTTGTTAGAAGATAATGGAAAGCATACACTTAGTGAACTTTCTCACATTACACCAGGCTACAGCCCTTGACTTCAAAGAATGCATTTGTCTCTTTTATCTGGTGCCACAAGAAATCTATGAGCCAGGACAAATTTAATTTATGGGAAAAAGGTAATTTCCCAAGGTGTTTACCACTTGAAATATATGAGGAAGCCCACAAGTGAAGATAATCTAAGGGGAAAAAGCCATGCTTGGGATTTTTCTTCTAGACCCCTCCAAGCATTTCCCTCTCCTTTATAGATGTATAGTGTTGTAGTTAAATAGGAATAGAATAAATAACAACAAGAACTTCAGCTAAATAAGTAGACGGCAGAAACTGCTTCTTATCCTGGAAGAGACCATTGCACAATTTAACAGTCTTCCTTTACTATCAAACTGCAGTGCATTTACTCTCTCCTTGCATCAGTGGGCAAAGTTCAACCATAGCACCAGAAATACATCATCTTTCTGAATTTTAATCACCTTATACAATGTTATTTCAGTTTTGTCTGCTGAAGGCTTCTGCTCAATCTCAAACTAAGGTCTTTTGTCTAATAAACTTTTGAGAATTAGTTGCAGCTATAGTGAGAAATGGTTCCCAGATAACAATACCCCGAATGATAAGAGTTAAAAATGCATTCGTTATAATCAGCAATGAGGTAATGGCATTTGGGAAAGAGAGGGGGAGAAGAACACAAAGAGTGCCTTGTGAGCCTGAATCTACCAGTGTATGCTGTGGCCAAATGTTCAGAAATTCACTCTAAGTCTGCAGTTGTGAAATTTAGCTTCTGGGATGCCAGTCATTTCCTCTCCTGTAACTACCTCACTGGAAAAAGTCACTTGCAGGGCAGAAAGATTGCATGAGCACCATGGCAAGATGTAAGTAAATGAAGAGGTCTAACACTGCAAAATGTCCTATTGCCTACAGCCATTGTTATCTGTCTAATATAAATTTTGTTTCAGCCTTGATCTATGGAAACCATGGAAACTGTCCTGGCTCTATAGGGAAGCTTAAGGAGCTGTAAATTGCCTTAAAGGGGGATTGAAGTTCTTGATAAATATATTGGTAGCTAACCAGAAGGTGGTGGCACCTCCTTTAATCCCTGCATTCAGTAGGCAGAGCCAGGCAGATATCTGGGTTTCAAGAAAACCTGGTCCACATAGTAATTGTATTAGCCAAAAAATATTAAATGTTAATTTGATATTTGAGCTGAAGCCTCAGACACACACCATATATGGACCCAGCATACTTTCTTTGGTTTATATACTTTTTTATGAACAGATTTGTTTATAGATGAAATAGATATATAAAATATTTAAAAATAACTTTTTAACAGCATAAAAACATTCCTTCCAGTGAAACACTAAAAGTAAAATAATTGTAGCATTTACTTCAATGTGACACTGTATTTCTAGAGCTTTAATATAGTTTTTGTTTTTTTCTTTCTAATGATCTGATATTGTGATGGAAAAGGAAGATTCTGTGAAACAACTAGAAAATACAGGAGTTATTTTTAGTTCAGATGACTGAACTTCTTTAACTATGTGTGAAAGTATCTTCTCTCAGACCATCGGGATGGATTAATGGGTCAAAGCACTTGCCTGCTTGACATGGGATGTCCTTTTGTATATGTATTGCTTTTACTGGTTGATGAATAAAGCTGTTTCAGTCAATGATTTAGCAAAGACTGGCAGAAAGGCAGAATCACAGAGAAGTCATGCAACTGCGAAAGGAGACAGACTGCCAAAACCTTGCCAGTAAGCCACAGACTTGTGGTGATATACATATTAAAAGAAATGGGTTAGTTTAAAAAGTAAGTACTAGCTGGGCATATGCTGAGTCAAACAGTGTTGTAATTAATATAGTTTCTGTGTGATTATTCACATCCAGGCTGGTAAACAATTGAGTAGTCTCTGTCTACAAAATGGCAAACCAAAATGGGTCGACTACATCCACATAAAACCTGAGAGAGCTTAGGAAGGAATTCTAGACAAAAACAAAACAAAGCAAAACAGAGTTAAATATGGTTTCTTGGTAGCAGCATTTTCTCAGGTTGACTCTGTTTGCTAGAAGCAAGCAGAAGAAGTATGATTCCTTTAAGAGGTTTCCTGACTCAGTCATAGCAGCAAAAACTGCAGGCTCTTTTAAGAAGGATTCCTGGTTTGTGTTAATTGCATGAGTAGCTCTGGCTCTTTCAGTAGGCTGAGCACTTGAGTGAGGTTTGTTTGCAGCATGATGCAAGTTACTTGTTAGCAGCATGGTCCACTTTCTTCCCAGAGTTGAGGTGCTGAGCACAGTTCACACCTACACCGATTGGTCTCAGAACTGTCGCAATGGAAGGACAAGCATATCCAAAAAGATGACATTAGATCGTTACACATGCAACACAGTACATTTCAAATCTGCACTCACATATTCATGTCACATGCACATAAAATAACAATAATGTTATTATTGTTTTCAAAAGAAATGAGTAAAATGATCTTTTCTATAAATAATTTAAAAACATTATCAGTGAAGTAACTAAGAGGATTCACAAGTAACTCATAGGAAATATTAATCTCTGACCTTTGTGTCTCTATGAATCTTTGTAGTCAGGTATTCTTTGGACCACCAACCACCAAATAATGACATGGAGACTGCTTATTAACTATGAAAACTTGGTCTTAGTTTAGTTATAAGCTCTTATAAATTAAACTAATCTGTTTATATATATATATATATATATTCTTTTTGTTACATGGTTTATTACATCTCTCTCTCAGTGATGAATCTCCTTCTTCAGGTTACCCCTAGAATTCCTATCTATCTCCAGAAGTCCCACCTGTGGTAAGAGACCACTCATTCATTTCTTGGCTACCTAGGCCAGACATAGTAACACAGAAACTGCATTAATTAAAGGACAGAGTGGCCTATTAGCTTAGGCTTCATATTAACTAACTCTTAATCTTAAACCAGACCATTCTATTATTCTGTTTATTGCTACAAGGCTGTAGATTAGTGGATAAATTTCCAGCATCTGTCTCTTTTGGCAGCTACATGGCATCTCTTTGACTCTGTCTACATTCTTTTATAGTTTTGTTTTGGTTTCCTGCCTGGCTTTATTCTGCCTTGCCAAAGGCCCAAAGCAGATTCTTTATTACCCAGTGATAATAAAATATATTCACATCATACACAGGGGGATCTTACAGTACCTCCCCTTTTCTGTCTAAATGAAAATCATAGTTTTAATTTTAACATAACAAGATTTTATTCAACAAAACAGTAATCAAGCAAGAGTTATAGCTACAATATTTAGTCTATTTACATTTGGTAAATTAAGGGAAACACTATTATCTATCCTATCTTTGTGAGTCTAAGTTTTATATCTAATCTGTCTTTTATAATTGTAACTATTTCTTCAACTCCATCAAAGACTCCAAAAGGATATAATATTACCTAAGTAAACAAGAAGTGCATTGTAAGCAACTTCCAAAAACTCTAGAATTGAGAGACATCTTGCTGCCTGGACAGACACCCAAAGTTCTTTTGTAAGTTTGACACATCCATCTACAGCTTATAGGCACATAGTATCGGGCAGACTTTTCCATGAAATTTGAAAGACTGTTTTGCCTATATTGACAGTTTGTCAATCACTTTCTTCTGTATCTGGTAGAATGTCTGGCAGACTCTTTCATGAAGCAGGAACCCTGAAGACTGTCTCACCTTTAGGCAAGTTCAGCAGTCATTTTCTGTTGGTCCTGCATGTTCAGGACCCACATATAGCATACCATCAAGAAGTCCAGGCAAGAGCATTTTCTTACCCAAATGGCTAACAAACTCCTTAAGGAGTCAATTAAATGGGCATTGAAGTAATTGGTTCTGCCAGAAGCAGACATGTCTCACTATTAAGATAAGTCTAACTTATTAAAACCATCTGAATATTCTGTAGGTTTTTATAGTACTGAAGATTGTCTGTCTAACTGAAATATATTTATGTACATATAGAAAACCTAAATAATATGACATTATAGATGACTATTAATCTATAATATTTAATTATCCATTACATCTTAAATGTATTGCAAAGCATAATACACTTACCAAGAGCAGAAAGACATATAACAAAATTGACCTTAAATTTGTATCAATAAACCAAGATCTATACAAATGCAAAGTATTCATCTCTAAAGTTTATCCCTCTTTAAATATAAATAGATATTTATAAATAGTCATTTAGGAAATTTAGGAGTCATTCTGTAGACCACTTCCTGCTGATTGGGGGACCTGTTAATCAGGTCTTTTATGGAGTATCCAGTGTGGTGGTCCATCTCAGCCAGCAGTTCTGAAGCTGTCATGGATGTTGGACCATCTGGGCCATTGCTTCATGGAGTCTTGTGATCTAACCATATTAGCTGGTAAGGAATCCACAGCTATCTATTCTCTGTGGAAACAAAAGCAGAACCTTTTTTCTAAAGCAACATAACCTTAGACCCAGTTTTTGAAAGCAAGATACATTTAAAATATATGTGTTGATTTAGCTTACCAGTCCATACAATGAAATGCCTCTCTGTGCTTTGCTTATTCACAGAAAGAAAAAAAAGACAAAAATAGAAACAAAACTCAAAGAAAAAACAAGAATATACATAATCCGACTCTGTGTATTTTCCTTCTTTACGTGGCTTATTTTTTTACTCCTTTAATCTATGACTATCTATATTCTGTCTCTAATTACTTTGCTTTATTTTTTATTTTTTAAAACAATTCATTTCTTTTCATAACTGTTTATACTCTTTTCTCCCTTTCTCAAGCCTACATACATTTATACAACACTGTGACCAATTTGGAAGTCTGTGTGTGTGTGTGTGTGTGTGTGTGTGTGTGTATCCTTTATTGATATTTGTAATCATTTTCTGACCAGGAGTCCCCTTTTAAAAAAATATGCTAAGTGGGTGTGGCTAGGATTAAGACTGCTTTGCCTTTTGGCTCTACTCAGTCAACATGACAGAGGTATGTTTACCACTAGCTCTATGAGCTATGCTCTCTACACCAGTTTTAGGGACCCAACAGGTCCATTTCATCATCAATTAACCTGTAGCACTCTGCTCGCAAATGCCATCCAAATTCTCTGTAGATGGACCTCAGAAAGACTCAGAACTTTGCATCCAGCATAAACCAGGAAGCCCTTCCCTAAAGAAGCCAGAGAGCTTTTGCTACCAATGCTGAGTCAGGGTGACCTCTCTTAAAAGGAGCCTGGCACCCCTTCTTGCCGCCAGCCAACAGAGCCCATCAGGAAAAAAAAATGCAGTTACCAAGAAGCTGTCCTAAACTCTCTTTTGTAGTGTCTAGAATTCCTTTGCAAGCTCTCTCAGGTTTTATGTATGTAGTTGCCTCACATTGGTGTGCCACTTTGTAGGCAGAGACTGTTCATTTCCTGTCTGACATGACCCAAAATAATCACACAGTAACTATATTAATTAAAATTCTATTTGTCTTATTAGCTTGGGATTATTATGAACTAACCACTACATTTTAAATGAACCCATTCCTATTAATTTGTGTATCACATCAAGGCTGTGGCTTACCAAGTAAAATTCCAGCATCTGTCTTCTTTAGCAGCTACGTGGTATCTCTTTGTCACCACCTTCTTTCCCTTTATATTTCTGCTTGTATTTCTCTTCTGGCTTTATTCTCCTGACATAAGCCCAAAGCAGCTTCTTTATTAACCAATGGTAATAAAGCATATTCACAGGTACATAGGGGAATCTCATATCACTCACCTATCCTTTGCTACCTAGCTATTGGTCATTCTGCTCTTTATTAAACCAATCAGAAAATGCCTTGGCAGAGAAACCTCTTCACAGTGTACTTAAAGATTATCCCACAACAATTTTTATATTTTTTGTCATGAATAAAGATAAAAGCAAAAGCAGTACATTTATAACATTTCTGTTAGGGACGGTCCTCAATAAAATCTGGCTTTCTTCTGTCCTTCCACCATTGTATTTCTGAAATAATTTAGTAAGAACTTTGATCTACCTGCGCTATTACCACTTCTCTGTCTGTAAGAAGTTAAGCATGCCATTATGTGGCTAACAAGAAACTTGGCATTAGGGAAATTCCCAGCAACCCACCAGGATGACCCCAGCTAACCTCCTAAGCAATACTGGAGAGGGCACCTGAATTGGCCTTTGCCTATAATCAGATTGATGACTAACTTAATTTTCATTATAGAAACTTCATCCAGCAACTGATGGAAGCAGATGCAGAGATCCACAACACTGGACTGAGCTCCTGAAGTCCAGTCAAAGAGACTGAGGAGCGATAATATGTGTAAAGGAGTAAAGACTATGATGAGGACACCCACAACAATCACTTTACTTGAGCTAATGGGAGCTCAGTGACTCTGGACTAGACGCAGGGGAGCCTACATAGGCCCAAACTAGGTCCTCTGAATGTGGGTGACAGTTGTGTGGCTGGAATAGTCTGTGTGGCCACTGCCAGTGTGACCAGGATTTATCCCTAGTGCTTGAACCGGCTTTTTGGAGCCCATTCTCTTTGGAGGCATACCATGCTCAGCCTAGATATAGGGAGGAGGTCCTTGGTCCTGCCTAAAAGTGATATGACAGACTTGATTAACTCCCCATGGGAAGCTTTATCCTCTCTGAGGAATAGATGAGGGGTGAGATGGGAGGAAGGTAGGAGGAGTGGAAGTATGGAAGGGAGATGGAACTGGGATTGGAATGTAAAATGAGAAAAGATTGTTTCAAAAAATAAAGAAAAAAAAGAAGCTAGGCATGCACTCCAATAGCAAATGGTCCTGTGTTATAACTTTATAACTGTTGACTTTATATAGCTGACTCCTGATCATCACAGACGGTTGAAGTATCACCTGCTTTGTGGCCCAAGAGTTCCGGAGTATCTGACATATGGTAAGTGCTCAGCAAATGTTTCCAATTTAAATGTTTATGTATTACTTTGAAGGAATTACTTTTGAGCCTACTCATATATGTGATAGAATGTCATCCATTCTGATGGTTTCCAATATGTAACTAAAAAACTCAAGTGCAGAAATCACTGCATTTTATTCTACTGAACACTCTTGATCAAAAAGAAATCTAGCCTTGGAATTAAAAATAAATTGTCCATAAGAGAACAGTCCTCAAAGAGATCTAAGAACCTGGGAAAAAATGTAATATGTAAAAACTCGCAGCCACCTTTTCATTCCAACCTAGAAAAATAAATCAAGCCGGGCAGTGGTGGCATAAGCATTTAATCTCAGCACTCAGGAGGCAGAGACAGGAGGATGTCTGTGAGTTTGAGGTCAGCCTGCTCTAAAAGAGCTAGATTTTCTCTGTAGGTATGGATGCTTGAAGCCTTCTAAAGTATGTAAGACAAAGTATTTGGACAACATATATTTCCATGCACAGCTGTTTTACATGAACCAAGAAGAAATACGAAGTGAGAAATGTGCCCAGGCTCATCCTGAAATGGTAGTGAACGTGATTCAAGCTGTGTTGTTGCGATGGGAAAGTAACTTCTCTATCCTCAACTTGTTTTAAACATTATGCCCTGAAGGGGAAAGTTTGCACCTCTTTTCTCTTGTCTCACTTTGAAGATGTTTGATTCTTTTTTAACGTCTTGGCACCTGCAGCAATTAAAACTATGAACGAATTAAGCTTTGACTTTATAAAAGGTTCAAAGACTGTAATTTATATTTCATTCAATCCCACAACAGAAACATGGAAAAATATAACTATTATCTGTTTAAACATTAAAATTAGAAAAGTAGCACTAAGATATAGCCTGGTTTTGCAGAGTGGTGGGAACTTCTTTTAATCATGATCACTAATTTGAAGGTTCATCCTTATCATCCAAAATCAAAGGCAAGTGTTATGGGGAAATTACCATTTGAGAAATAAAAGAGATAAGGGCAACATTTGCTCACTTATTTATGTATCCCTTAATTCATTCATTTACCTATTTATTTTATAATATATGGCCACATGGTTATCATCAAAGGGTAAAATATTTCAATTGTATGCCTTCTAAAAACAAATTTAAAATCTAATTGGGACTAGAAATAAATCTCAGTGGATAAAGCTCTTTATGTATGAGCATGAGAAGCCGGTTTCTGATCTCCAAGGCCTACACAGAAGCCAGATATCTATGGTGGTTTAACTGTAATTGCTTTGTTCCTAAGACAGAGATGGGAATCCACTCAACATGCTAGTTAGAAAGACTTTCTGTATTGGTGAGTTCTGGATTTAGTTAAGAGACATTGCTCCAATCACTAAAGTGAACAGAGTTTCATAGATCAAGAAGGACTCCCAATGTCAGTATCTATCCGCACAAGCATATGAACACACATACTAATACATAAGTATAAATGCATGAAAAGCACAAACTTATTAAAATATATTTGATTATTATAGCTTTCCATGCATAGCCAGTGAGAGTTTAACTTCCATTAGTATTATCAAGCTGAGTACTGATTGTATCTGCATTCTAGGCAATACATTATAGGGATCAGAATAGAAAGCATTACAAACAGGATCATGCACTCTCCATATAAATAAAAGCAAAACAGAAACACACACACATTCACTCCCATATATTTTCAATTTAGCTGTTTATTGATAATTTCATACATGAGTACTGTGTTTATATCACTGTTGAGGTGTCCTGCAAAGCTTATCTTACTTCCAGGAAGAATGGATCAAACTGTGATCTTCTCATCTTCTACTTCTAAAATAAAGACGGCAACAAACAATATTGACTTCAAAAACACCAGGACAAATGAGTTTTGCGTGAGGAAACTAAACTCTTATCCTTCTTCTTTATCTTATATTGTGAGAATAAAGCTTGCAGGCCTAGATAGAACTAACAGAATAGGGTAATAGCAGAATTCAAATAGGAGAGCAGGTGTGCTGTTCTAATCCAGAATCCTTACCAAACCACCCGTGCAGACTCTCCACATAAAAGTATCCATGACTTCCAGGCATTCCCTCCCACATCCTTTAAGCATTAAGGCTATGACAGCCAGGGTGATCTTTCCTTTCTCTGTCTTTCAAGACAGATGGTTTCGGCTGAAATTTTTATGAAACACGACAAAACCTTGTATCAGAGTGCAGAATCTTTATTCAAATTCAATTTTCGGGTTCTTTCATGATTAAGCTCAAAGAAATATGGGGTTTATGAAGTATCTTTACAGAAGATAGAATTTGCTCAAAATTTATATCTTCTGCACACCAACTCATTAGACAAAGGACCTAGGATCAGGTACTTTAAAGACATGTGTTTGTCTTATACATACAGAGATAAAGTATTTGGACCATCAAGGGTTTTCCCAAATTCAGAATCTTTCTCCCAGTTCACTGGGTCTTGCAGTAGGAAAGAGAATAGCAGGCACCTTCATTACTTCCCTATAATTTATTTAGTGCTTATCAGAGGATCTTAGAAAGAAAGTGCAAAATTGCTGCTGGTGATGGTTCAGGTGAGGGTGCTTTGGTAGCAGAAGCATATAAATAGTATAGAAGATACATATTTCAAATGTTACATGCTATTCTAGAAGCCAAAAAAATTGCAGTTTAACTTTGATGTCCTGAGAATATAGCTGGAATGCAAAACCACTGCCAAGAAACCCCCACAAACAAATCAAGTCAGTCACATATCTCATAAACAGAATCTTTGAAATTAGAATAAAAACAATTCACAATGTTTACAGTCACGTTAAGCTATATAATTAAAGTAAGTATAGTCAGTTATGAAGAGTTAATTCTAGCTTGTGACTTGGTGGTAGGCCGTTTGTTGGGCATTTAAATAAGCATTAGAGAAGGAAGCTAAACGAATTTGGTACAACAATGAGAGTTTGTAATCATTAACGCACATCAAGTGCTTATGCACTGTACTTACTGTGTGAGCTTTAAACACACTGTATAGAGCCTAGGCATAGTGTTGCAGTTGCATAACTCCAGCACTTGGGAGGTTGACACAGGAGGATTATATATTTAAAGCTAGTACGATCTGTGTGGCTTGTTCTTTTCTCAATATAAAACCAAAAAAAGAGAAAAAAAAAGGTGCAATCCAGGGCCTCTTGAAATAATCCATAGCTTCTAACTTGGAAGCAGAAAACTGTAACCACTGAACTAGATTCTCTCCCTTTATTTTCAATTCTTTACTCAATCAATTTTTTTATTGCAATCATCAAAAGAAGCTATTCTTGAGCTTTTATGTTAATAACATCTACATAGCAGCATCTTTTGTTTTCACAGCCTGTCTTAAGGGCATGCCACATTCCAATTCACCAAGGAGATAGGCTGGAAAAGACATAATCCACCAAGAGTGAATGCCATGCACAAATTAGTCTGTAGTTTTACAAATACATAAAGCTGTGTAATTCATTATGGCTGACTACTGCATTATTAGACATATTAAAAAGATGAATTGTCTAAGTTAAACATTGCCTCCAAGGTATGTTGTCTCTTTCCCAGTCTCAAGCTAGTATGCCTACAGTACACCAAATGATTCATAATATAGACCTTTAAAGGAGCTGAATGTAACTAAAACATGAAATAGGTTTGGCATATTACACTAAACAACATTGAAAGTGCCCTTTCTGCTATAGATGAGAACCCCCCTGGTGTTGCCTTCCTACCAATGGACTTTCTTCACATCCTTTCATCTTCAGGGTTTAAGGAATCATTTCACTCTTGGGACAGTATTCTTATTGTTATGTAAATCACAGAAAGACATTCTTTGGGTAAATGTTTTTAAACTGCTGCCTAGATTGGGATACAAATGCTACTTTTACTTTCTCCAACTCAAAAAATCTTTAAAGTTAAAATGTGAAACATAAAGCAATGTTCTGAAATAGATGAAATATCAGCGCTCTGGGGAAACTGTGTAAAGCTGCACTGGTCTAAAGAAACTTCTGTGAATTTGTGCAAGTTCACGTAACAACAACAAAATAGCACCCTCGATATGGCAATTTCCAATTGTGTGTTCAGTACTGAGCTGGACTCCAGAATGTTTGCTTACCTCTATCTTGTCTTCCTTTATTATAGAAATTTAAGCCAATTCATTATTAAAAAATATGAAAGATAAAAGCATCTGAGAAGTAATTTTAAATGAGGTTTTTTTTATTGCATGAATAGTAATACTCATTATTATTGTTCTTGCAGATGTTTGCAAAGCATTTCTTTGTGTATGTGTGTGGCTGTGTTTATACCTAAACTCAAATAATGCTTTCTATTGTTATTATTTGAGTACGTTATCCTCATTGACATTTAGAGCAAGATCATTTTTCAAGTTTATTAATTATCTCTTCCTACATTATAGATTAGCAGCTTAATGTACCCCACATGTGTAACTTTCTATGACTCATTTTTATCTTATTTAGCTCTGGTCTGGAATCTAGGGATGGGAATGTGAACTGAAAAACTGGGATGCCACTCAAATCCTTGGTCACCAACTCAAGGAAGATTTATTCATGCTCCCTTGGCCATTTTAAGCAAAATTTAGTTCTCATTTGTTATTAGACATAGAGCTCAAGTTGGTGTCTGTCTGCTGGCTGTTTCAGTCAGTTTGCCCATGAGCAATGGAATGCTGGGAGCTTGCTTTTTCTGAGCCCAACAGCGTGAAAGCCAGAGAAAAAGTGTGAAAAAGAGAGGAAGTCACAGCTTTTGGAAGTCTAATTTCATAATCCAAACCTATTACTTTGTGTAGAAGGAAAACAGTGGGCCGATTCTCCGCCAAATTTAGACCTAAAATAATTACACAGAAACTGTATTCATTTAAGCACTGCCTGGCCCATTAGTTC
>LOEQ01003045.1:177450-190503 GCA_001685075.1 Bramus lutescens | reverse complement strand
TTAAGCACTGCCTGGCCCATTAGTTCTAGCCTCTTATTGGCTAATTCTCACATCTTGGTTAACCTATTTCTAATGATCTATGCAGCACCACGAGGGAAGATTCTGACCAGCATCCATCTCAGAAAGGAGAGTCATGGCATCTGCCTGACTCTGCTTTCTTTCTCCCAGAATCATGTTCTATCTACTCCACCCACCTAAGGGGCTGGCCTATCAAAAGGCCAAGGCAGTTCCTTTATTAACCAATGAAAGTAATGCATAGATAGAAGACCCTCCTACATCAACTTTGGTTCAAATCTATTATTAGAATCAGATAATTGTGTATAGTAAAACACACAAATAAAAGGGATATGAGTTTTGAAATGCAGGAAGTGGGCCATAGGGAACAATTTTAACTGTTTCCTTTCACATGTATTCTTTCTGATGTCCGTTATTACTTGCTTTGAGTCTTTTGATTAAGATAATTATTTGCTGAAAATGAACAGAATTCAGTAGTTTAGAATATTCTTACAAATATCAATTTAGAAATCTTATCAAGCCCCATATGAAAATTTTCCAACCTTTTCTGAGGGTTTTCTCATCATTTGAATCATCTTAATGTTTTGACATGAATCAAGATCTCATGTTGAATTTTCATCTCCTTGATAACTTATGAAGTCAAATGCCTTTCCATGTACTTGAAAAACAAATGAGTTTTTTTTCAACCAGGACGTTTTATATTCATTGATGTTTTTTCACCAGGGTCATTGCTTATGGATTTCTAAAAGCTAAATATAGGTTAATTATACTATATGCCTTTTTTGTATGTAGATTTAATACTGGTTCTAAGTTTTCATTTTCTCTTTAAGTAAAGAAGACTTTTAAAACAATTGGCATTTTTTCTACAATGAGTTATAATTAGGCACTAGTGTTCTGCTAATGTGATACTTAAAAGAATAACAAAATTTTTTTTAAATCAAATATTTAAGACTAAAGTTTCAGTGCTTTTGATGAGACCTTAGAACCAGAAGGGGCCAAAGAAGTTATTTCAAGAGCAGAGAGAACATTGTACCTAGAAGAATGCTATCATCAGGACAAGTTTTGGTTGCTGAAGAATGTTTTGGTCTTGCCTAGGTAGACTCAGATGGAATCAGCTGTCCTCCAATTCCCACTTGTACTTCCTATGAGTTAACTGCAGAACTTCTGGGAATGCAGTATCATTAACTGCTAATAGGAAGGAGAGACTGCAAGAGTCTGCACTCTACTACTAACTAGAAATATGATGCCCTGTGGCCCCTGGTGTGGATATTTCTGTCAGCACTCTCATGCAGTGTGAGTAGAATATGTGTCTCATCCATCTGAACAAGCTTTCTGAAGATGAAGTGGAGTTGATCATCATCACATCTGTTTCCAAACAAATAATAACCCCAGGTCTGATAATTTGTGCGTACGTGTTAAGATTTGCCAGCTTCACACAGATGAATGCTAGTTCACCAATAAATGTACCTTATGATTATAGCAGGCAATAAAATTAGGAGTTAAGAAAAGCAGTATAATTTTTATTTTGTTGTTACTCAGACTCCAACTTATACTAGCAATCTACATTGTCAAGAAAACATTTGATGCAATTGTAAATTTGAAGTGTTGTAAGTGACCTCATTTTTTAAACATGTGCATGAGATTTCTAAATCAGAACTTCAATTAACCCATAATATGTTATAAATATTGACATAATTATAGTAGACAATATTAAAGGATACTATCTATTCTTATAATTAAACTTCTAATTAGTAAATTTGATTCACAAATTAAACTTAACTAATGAGGTATATTGGCAATTAAGCAAACTGATCAACTCTTTTTCCTTTAAATATGATGAGCACATTTGTAAACATGCATCATTCTTCTTTTTCCCTCTATCCGGGAGAAAATCTTCGACCTTTTCACACAGCAGTGAAGGCACAATTGGGCTCCTGATATCTTTACTCAATTTTCTTTATGTCTATGTTCTAAGAGTAATGATGTCTTTGAATTTCAATAGTCCTCTTTCGCATGTTTTAATGATTAACTTGTTTTTAATTGCTTAATTGTTGTTTAAAATGATTTTAGAAAGGAAATTATATTTTATAACTTATTCAGTGCATTAACAAATCCACACAATTTAGTGTGAAGTTGACAACGAAGTGACTTCCACTTGCTGTGAATAATTTCTGACAGATATTAAAGAAAAAATAATGGGAGTCTGAATAACAAACAGGGCATTTAGAAGGAGAGCACATATAAGCATATATATAAGCATATATATATATTTGTTATTTTAAAATAATAGGAAAATGGAATAACACAAACAAAATTTACTAGCAAGAGAGGTGGGGGAAACAGAATTGCTTTATAAAGCATATTTTAAAAATATTTCTCATTTGTAGATTTTAATTTTTAATAATTTTTAAATACAAAGTGTTTGGTTTTGTATATATTTAATGTTTTGTACACATTAAATTTTAAAAGGTTATTAAAGTACAAAACACACTGCAAATGAACATAAATTAAATACCTGATGACACAACTTCTATTCAGATAAATTGCAACACAGTGACAATATATTGTAAACTGCATACACATTATATCACTGGAATTTAACTGAATAGAAGTTGTATCATAAGGCATTTAATATTCTAAGATACAATGAATAAAAGTTCTTTATATCCTTCCAATTTCACAGTGTTACAAGTAATATAGTCATCTAGAATCTACACAAAAGCAAATAGATTCAGTCGAATATGTTTATTTGTATATTTCTTTATGAATGAGGCAACACATTTGTCTAATAATAGATGAACTGAAAACAACATTAGCAAACCAATGTATTTAACAGTATACAAATTGCATAAGTATGTTGACTATGAGAACCAAGATTATTATTTTCAAAAACGGAATATAATATAATATTGTTCTCAAACTAAAATAAACTTTACACTTGAATTGTAAGTGTTCACAAACAATGGGAAAAATATATGCAGTGATTCTTGGTATAAATAAAGATATCCTGAAACCTTTAAACCAAAAACAAAGTTAATACAATATTTTTACTAATTCTTTGAGAATTTTGTAGAACATAACATTTTAAAGAAATTTTTATAATTTATGTATATGAGTTTTTTGACTGCCTAAATGCCGAACAACACATAAATGCAGTACCTGTGTGTCCAGAAGAAGTTATAAGATCTTCAGGAGCGAGCATTGCATGTAAGCTGCCATCTAGATGCTGTGGTGTGAATGCAGTCCTCTGGAAAAGCAAACATTGTTCTTAACCAGTAAACTATCTCTCCAACCTCATACAGCAAATATTAATAATTGGATTATAATTTACAATAATCTGTTCTGTCATGAAAGTTTATATTTGTCAGCAATTGGGGAAAAAAGAAACAAACAGAAAACCCACTCAACTTTTCCACAACATGGGAAGCTATTGAGAAGTCCAGCAACAAGGACAATTTCCAAATGTGGTATTTCTGAATCAATGACTTTCAACAGAGATGAGTTTGTTGTTTAAGAAAAAAGAAACATTTGGAGTCACTTCTCTGGCTGTTACAGCCCAGAAAATCCTGAGGGCCGCATTAGTCCATAGGACCTTTTTTTCTCACGTTGCACAGGAAAATTTACACCAAGTCATATTTAGTACAAAATCAGTAGTGTTGAAATTGTACAACAATATGTATTCATGATAAAAATATAAAACATATGTTTAGATAGAGTATACAAGAAGCATCAAGAAGTTTAAGGAAAATACTTGCTGCTAAATTGCAATGAAGTAGAAACTCCAAAGTTCTGAAGTTCAATGGATGTGGGGATAAGTGGTGAAGCAAGCAGTCACAAAATAAGACAAGGCACTCAAATAAGTTCA
Source organism: Bramus lutescens (assembly GCA_001685075.1). NCBI lineage: Eukaryota > Metazoa > Chordata > Mammalia > Rodentia > Cricetidae > Bramus > Bramus lutescens. Next base: position 186,623 of record LOEQ01003045.1, on the reverse strand, counting down.
GACAGTATGCACTCACACATCCGGTTGACAGAAAGTCAATGTCTTCTATACACCAATTATCATATTTGACTGGCAGAAGCAGGAAATTCTGGGAAAGAATCCTGAGGTCTGTAGACACCCACCCAAGTAAGATCAATTCATGAAGTAGGCATGAAATGATCTTTTCTTTATAAAACCACTAAAAACACATGATAGTTATTTTTTATGAGAAAAGAAGAAACAAATTACACAATCAGTTTAAGGGTTGAACTCTGGATTTATCACTGGCTCTGTCCTGATTAGAGGCCAAAAGGACAAAACATTTTTGACCTCTGGTCCCTGACCTGGTTTCTTGTTATGTTTCTTCTCACTTGACACAGCTACTTGGAAACTATATGTGAGAATGTGTTCCAAACTCCATTGCAGACACCTTGGCTAGTAAGGCACACTATACTCTATTAAACTCCTCTCTAAAATCTCATCTTTCATCTCTGGGGTTTCTCAGAGAAAGTGAATGGAAGACTTTGATCCTAGGCATCACTAATGACCATTAATTTTATGTTATTTTAAGTTCTTGCTCCAGAGGTAAAAAGGCCAGCAACATTCTCAGGAACCTACTTATCCTGTCCTATTGGTTTGTATCATTTATCAGTTAACAAGTCATGAAGGAACACATATGATTTCTATTTGAAGATCTTATACCCCAGATAGGTGCAAAAAAAAAAATCGGAGATCAAAAGCAGGGAGACTAAAAGTCAAGCAACCAAATGAAACAATTCAAGAGAGAGATCAAGTAGGGAATGGCTAACAGGGCCATGTAGAAAGTCATATGGAAAGACTACAGTGGGGAACTGGAAAGAAAGTTCAGTATTCCGTTTCTTTTGGTAAGAGACTACAGGTAACTCCAAGAAATTCATAGGAGGGGTAAAGGTTCTTGACTTGCATTAACACAGCACTGGTTCTCAACCTTCCTAATGATATGACCCTTTAATACTGTTCCTCATCTTTTGGTGACCATCTACATTTATTTTTAAGGCTACTTCACAACTCTAATTTTGCTACTGTAATGAATCATAATGTAAATACCTGTGTTTTCCAATGGTCTTAGGCAACCTCTGTTAAAAGATCATGTAAGCCCAGAAACCTAACCCACAGGTTAGGGACCCCTGATTCACAAGAATATAGTCATAAATTCTATGATGGAAAATAAGAAGTATATAAATGAATTTAAACTAGATAAATAAAATAAAATTTAGTTGTAAATACATGTACACATTTAAAAAACATCAATTAAAAGTGGTGATTTCTAAAGAAAACATATCAGTGTAGTTAAGAGGGAAAGGCAAGGAGTTTATCACAATATCTACTTCTACAAGACTGTGTATGTGTGTGCGTGTGTGTGTGTGTATGTATGTGTGTGTACACTCAACTGCATACCTAATCACGATGACCCTAAATGATGATTATCCATCTGGTTACAAAGGTGTAGCTTTAGTATCATTTTACTTCCCACTTTTAGAACTGTATTTAGTATTTTAGAGGAAATATTCAGTACGCATTAGAGCTTGGACTATGTCTTGAGTGGTTTTGCTATCATTTAAAATAGTAGACTACTGTAAGTCTTCTCTGCATGTTTGAAGTAGGCTAAACTGAGAAAGTACACTTACTGTACTGTAAATAAACTGTATTTTTAAGTTGAATATTCTAAACTTATGATGAATTTACTGGAATGTAATTATAGAGAAAATGGAAAAATATCTGTAATATGTGTAAACATAAAGGCAACCTGTATGTGTGCATGTGTAAAAGTGTTTCTGCATGCGTGTGCACATGTGTACAGGTATCTGCCACCTTCACAAACTGCAGATCAGTGAGAGAGGAAAACAAGAACGTAGGAGAAGAGAGCTGTTTGTTGGTTTCCGCTGACCATAACTGAAATAATCACACAGAAAACTGTATTGATTAAATCACTGCTTGGCCCATTAGCTCTAGCTTCTTATTTGCTAAGCTCTTATATCTTAATTTAACCCATGTCATGTAATCTGTATATTGCCATGAGGCTGTGTCTTACCGGGTGAAGTTCCGGCATCGGTGTCCAGCAGGGCTCGATGGCTTCCCTCTGACTCTGCTTTCTTTCTCCCAGCATTCCGTCCAATCCTCCCCACCTAGCTCTGCTCTGCCCTGCTCCTCTTGGCTATAGGCTCTTTATTCACAGTGGTAATCACAGCATACAGAGCAAAATCCCACATCACAAGAATTTACTTCAGCACATGACTTAATAGCAAGCGTTAGGTCAAAATTCTGCAATCTGATTCCAAGTGTTTTTCTTTAGACATTTAAACAACAAAAGCTTGTGAAAACTATTTTTATGATGATTATCTCAAACTCCTTTTCACAATAAACCATACTTGAATCTCTTTGAAGAACAAAAGTAAACTAAATATAGAGAAGACATGACTACATTGGAAATCTTTGTAAAATACTTGTGACACCTTTCATAAATACAAGTTCTGTATATTGAATGAATAAAAATAGTTTATAAGAAGGTTTAGGAGAATAATCTGATTCTGGAAGTTCTCCAGTCAGACACATTGCAAATGTGACCAGGCTAAAAGTTAACACTAGTTCCAGCCTTCTGAACAGAAAATGGCTTTCACATTCCTTCCCTTGAAGAAACAAGCCTGTGTTGTTACCATTCTTGGTTCACCTACTGCATTTCTGTGAGTCCAAAGACCTTTGTGACCCCTACCCAAATGTGACATGGCAAAATGAATTGTCTCCTCAACCCCAATATATATACTTTTTTTTCATTTTTCCAATTGTGCACATTTGAATAATATCTCTCACTTGCCTATAAACTTATTTTGCTTACCTGCCCTTTATTTACACGAGCAACTTTTCAAATTATCTCGGTCTTCCTCTACATTTTTAAAATTATACTTCCGCACTATAGCATATTAAACTACTAAAAAAAAGTCAGACTCTAAAATTTGGCACACTTAGTGGCACTTATCAATACATTTATATGATTTTTTTAGTGTTGAATATTCTCATACGTGAGTGTGCTGATTAGATTTAGTATCAAATTGATCCAACCCAGAGTTACCTTGGAAGAAGGAACCTTCACTGAATTGGAGCTGCCCAAGTGGGACTGACTTGTAGCTGTGTCTGTTAGAGACTGTCTTGACTGGTAATATGGGAGACCACAGCTCTTTGTGCGTAACACCATCTCCAGGTAGATGGACCTAGGAAGAATAAGGTTAGGTAAGCATGGCCCGGTGAGTGAGCCAGCAAGCTTTGTTTCTTCCTGGTTTTGGCTTCAGTTATTGCTTGAGTTCCTACCCTACTTTATCTTGGTATTGAAGTGCGACCTGGAAGTGTAAGCTGCAACAAGCCTTGTCCTCCCCTATTGTGCTTTTGGAGAGTGTGCTCCATCACAGCAATGGGAAAACAAGCTGGAACATGTTACAAAATGAGTTTTAGTCATTTCTATCCTCTATTATTCTCTTTTAATCTGTTCCCCCACCATTGCAGACTTCAAATTAAAATAATAGAAACCGAGGGTCCATGTGCCATTTAGAAGCTTCACTTAAAGAAGCTGAAAAAAAAATCAAAGGTCAACTCAATTAAAATTTCTGGGAGCCATTTCTATTTGATCCTGAATTAGGATGGCTCCTAGAAATCTGAATGTTCCGTATCTCCTTATGGCAGCCTGAGACAGAAGTAGTTCTACCTGGAGAAGCTTGGGGGCCTTTTTATTGTTGTTTTAAAAATTATTCCTCTTATTCTTGTAGGTTTGTTTTCTCCAGAAAGGCGAAAAAAGAAAAAAAAATAAGTCAAATGGAATTTTAAAACTAATGACCATTTAAAGAAATATTTGTATCTTTATCAAAATTCCCATAATAACAAAGAATCACAGAAGCTTAGGGCTACTCTGCTCAACTTAGACTTGCAATTCATTTTTCTTTGTGTCAGCTTCTCAGAGTCATTTAGACTCAGGTACCAGTTAATGCTGAATAAAGCTGTGAGAATCTCCTAATACATCTTCTTTATCTTAATATAAGATCATTGTTTTGAAAAATTACAAGCAAAGTTAGCTCTTCAAAACAAGGCTATACCTTAATAATTACCAGTAGAAAATAAAATACAATAATGAGACATCAACATCAAATATATATTCAAACTAAGATACTTGGCCTATATCTAAAATACAGACACTGAAGCCTCCAATTCACACATATTTTCTCTTCAGTAAAGCTTTGGATTTTTTGTTTGTTGTTTGCTTCTTTCTGAGTAAGGATAACTTGTTTATAATGTGAAAAGTCAGATTGTAGAAATAAATACCTGTTTGGAGGCTGAGTCTAACAATGAGAGCACCTCATAAAGGGCAAGTGAAAACCGTAGTACTCGTTGTCACATCATGAGAAGAATAAAAGGCATTGCCCAAGGTTTTTAGTTCCTGTATCTTGAGCGCAATCAACACGGGTATGATGAGACTGTGAGCATCCCATTGTTACAGCAAAAACAGTGGGAAAATAGCAACGTTTGATGTGATTTTTGTCTCATAGTAAAAGGTGGTTAAATATGGCATTCCTGTCACCAACAAGGCATGAACAGGAAAAAATAATGCCTCACTGAATGATTACAACTTTAAAATATGAGAAAACAGAAACATTATGCGTTTTTGTCTTTACCCTGAGTTTGAACTCAGCCTGGTATGCTAATTGGGAATTATTACATCATTAAGAGTTCAAAATTATAAAATCGAGATGAGGTCAGAAATGGCCACAAAGGTACATGCACAGTCTTATTGATTACCTACGATATGCACTGATCTCTGCTTATTGCTCTCCATAAGTTATGACTTACCTCTGATCCACTTTCAACCGATTTCAAATGTCAACATGTCAAAACGGTTCAATCAATAAGGCCAGCAATTCTCTGCTCTATAAGCAGAGCAGAGTAACCTAAAGGACAGAGATTCCAACAAGGTCACTTAATCTGTACTCCTGAAAACAAGTATCCTATTAAACCAAAAGATTCATCCTTCTAAAGAATAAAGAAAAACATAATCCAAATGCAGATTTGCTAACAGCATAAACTGTCCAATTCTCTCCAATTTCAGGTGTTCATGACTGGTTAAACTGCTTCCCAAGTACACATAGAATTTTCTTCTTCCTCCATTACTGCATGGCTAGATGTTTAGGCCACTTAAAGGTACATTTGGAGAATTTCACACAGAGTTAGAGGAGGCATGCTGAAATGCATGTAGCAAGCTATATGTCCCTACTCTAGTTGTGCAGTTTGAATAAGAATTGACAGAAAACTGTCCTCTCCTCTCAGACACACAGTCGTCAGTTGCTGAGCATAGAAGAGAAACAAATGAGATGTTTGAATTTATGGGTAATCTATGAGAACACAGAACTTGGGGATAGTTGCTTAAAGAATGCAGCTCATTGCTTTAGAGTATCTACTGCTCTACAGAAGATTCAAGTTCTGTTTCCAGCACCCACTTCAAATCACTTCAAATAGTTCACAACTGCTTGTGATTAGTGCTTTATGGAGAGCAGATAGCTCCAGCCTCTATAGAACCTGCACTGACACATAGACACACACACACACACACACACACACACACACACAGACACTAATATAAGCATACATAAGCACACAAATGCACTCATACATGCACACATAATTTAAAATGAGCCATAATCTTAAAAACATGTCCTGCAGAGTTACAACCCCTCTTCCCATGACCACTTGTGTGCTATTTTGCTCTCATAAGTCCTGCATCTTCTGGCTAAAATTTCTTGTTTTTCCAGAGTCCACTCTATATCAGTTTCCACAGATTACCCTAAACCTTATTGTACTCAAATTTTATTTCTCTTTTTTTGTATTCAAAATTAAATGTAAGAGCACATTAATTCAAGAGCACAGCAGTGATTAATATTCAGTTTCCCAGGTGATAAAATGAAGTATTTATATGTTTCAAGCACATCACAGAAAAGAAAATAAAAATGAATAATTATTCCCCTATTAAAACAGGTTGTCACTTTATAATATGTAATGCTAATAATTACAGATTCAATAAATTCAAGGTCCAGATTACATCACCTCTAAACCTCACAATAGTGAAGATAAATAGTTGATGTTCTAAAACACAGTCCAAAGCTTGGTAAACTAGGACACAGAGTTAAGTAACAGGTTTGACTCAGATTTCATTAAATAACCTATTTGACACACAATCTGGGACGCTCTAAATTAAGGTTCACTAGAATTTACCCAATGTGTTATGGAGTGCAGTAAAGAACCTGGAAAGAATATTAGGCTGACTGTTGTAGTAAGGCCACTTGTTTGTCCTGACTGCTCAGCCCTGAAATAATTACACAGAAACTATATTATTTAAATCACTGCTTGGCCTATTAGCTCTAGCTTCTGATTTGCTAACTCTTACATCTTAATTTAACCCATCTCCATTAAGGTGTGCATCACCATAAGGTCGTGCCCTACCAGCAAAGTTTCAGCATGTCTGTCTCTGGCTCCAAGGCTTCTCACTGACTCTGCCCTCTTTTTCCCAGCACTCAGCGTAGCTTTCCCCACATAACTAGTTCAAGCTTGCTATAGGTCCAAAGCAGTTTCTTTATTCATCAGTGGTAATCACAGCATACAGAGGGCAATCCCACATCAACTAACCTATAATTCAGTAACCTAACAGTAGGGGCAGAAAATAGTCCTTTCTGGAGTGCTAGTAGGAAAGGCATGTGTGGACTTAAGCAAACAGAAAAGATTGTATGAAAAATTCCTTCCAAGATGCCAAAAGGTGTCGAGTAATCCCAATTATGAACCTCACTGGAGCTGTAGTTTAGGAACTACTTGCTGTGGCTGGTGGTTGAAGGAGCTGGATCTACACATCAATATTGTTCCATGAAACTTTGGTATCTACTCTTGTAGTCAGTTTCTTGCTCACTTCTCGAGCACTTTAAAGCATCTCACAAGTTTTAGTTTAAATAATACGGAAGACACCATAGTTCTTGTCAGTATTGTTTATTCAGCTCTTCAAAGGGGAGTATTGAAACAAATACTACCAAGATTCTCTTAATCCTACTTTGGGAGAAGAAATGATTATCTGGAAGGAACTTGACTAGAATTCTTCATTACTGAAGAAAACCTATCCATACAGGATCTGTAAGATATGAAACATGGAAACAAACAGCCTTTAGATTTAGCAGACCAATGAAATAATAAGTATTTAATATTTAAACTGAGTACTCTACACCACTTCTTATTTCAGTTCTATTCCTTAAAATAAACTTGAAATTGAACACAATCTCATTGATTTAATTGGTCATTTTTGGAGGGGCAAGAATAATCCTTATCAAATAAGAACTGGTAAGAAGCTGATGAGATTACCTCTCACAATGAGCTCAAGAAAATTGTTTCTTAAATTATTCATTAAAACTAACATGTCCATCACTTCAAAGATACAAGACAATTGCTTGCAGCTAGAAATCATGATATATTAAAAAGTGATTTGATGGATAATTTGACTAGTAATGTGATATTCTTACAGCAATACATTATCTAGTTAAAACTGTTGGGTGAAAAGCCAAAATAACACATTCCCAAGCCGTTCACATGGAGTCTCAATAATCTGAGAACCCCATAATAGCAGGAGTTGATCAAAGATAGCAATATTCTTTATTCACACAGTTAATAGCTGACTGAATATAAGCTTTTGCTTCTAAACTGCATGAAAATGGCAGGGAATTCAGAACCACTCAAACATTGCCCAAGTTTAATCAAAATTATTAGTTACTACATTAGCTTTTTTTAATAAAAAATAAGATTGCTCTTGTGCCACACATACACTGACAAACATGTCTTCAACCAAAGCACAATTTGATAACTGCCTATAATCAATGTGTTTTGTTGCTGCTCTGGCCCAGGAGAGTAATCAGTCATCCTTTCTAATATTGACATTTAGAGAAAATGCTAAAATAAAATGAATGTGATAGCATGAATAGGAAAAGAAGATCCAAAAACATTTTAATAAAATTGCCCAATAAAGGATTGTTGATACTAATTATACTGTGCAACATTTGTTACACACATATTTGCATATATGTAAAATCATGTATAGACACATATATACATATATACAAAAAATCATGTTAGCAATGTTAAATGAAAATCTCTGTGGGAAAAATTAATAGACATAATAATGTGTGTTTAATTTGTGTCATCCCTGAGGAAAAAAATTAAACTATAAAACCACTGTTAGCATAATTTTTCTTCAAAAAATACTGTAATTGGTAAGGAAGTTCATAACTGAAATTTTGAAATGATTAATAAAACTCACTAAAAACGTAGGCTTGAAGGAAAAGTAATAAAATGAAATTATATATGCAAAGTAAGGGAGAAAGTCACTTTAAATTTCTACTCCATGTTGTTAAGAAAGAAAAAAATATTAATCTCTGCACATTGTCCCAGTAAGGATGTTTGTGTATCCGCAAGCTATGTGTTTGTAGTTACATAAATTCTCTCATTAAGAAAGCCATGGAGTAGTGTAGTGAATTGATTTGTGTCAAAGGTACCGAGGGTCAGGGCAAGTACTGGGTAACACCCTTGTGGATCATTGAGAAGCTATATGAGTGTGGGGCAAATAGAGCACATAAATACCATGCAGCTGAAGATGTTCATTCTGCATATAAGCTCCTGGTGTTGGATTACTGTGAATAATTATATTAGCCAATTAATTAATTTTAACTTTTTTTTCTTTCAACAGTACCTCACTATCCTGACTAATTCGACAGTCTCAGGAATTTCTGTAAAAAAATCTAGTTTAACTTAGAAATCACCAAGAGCTGCTTTCATTAAGGTCTAATATATCATACATGGACTATAACATTATTTATTGCCTTAAACTTTTCCAGTAAAACATAATAGCTACAACAGTCTTTATTATCTTGTAATTTAGACCTTTCCAGTAAATAACCAGGGATTAAACTCTAGTTGCTTGTATCTTAATGCAGGTAACATGACTTATTCATGTTCCTTGAACATGGACTTTAAGATTTCAGTATCAATTTGCTGACCATATACTCATAGTCTGAAGACTAAAATAAAAAGAAAGAAATGAAGAATGAATGAAAGAAAGAAAGAAAGAAAGAAAGAAAGAAAGAAAGAAAGAA
>LOEQ01003045.1:139288-165539 GCA_001685075.1 Bramus lutescens | reverse complement strand
AAGATTATTAAAAATGGGTTAATTAAGATGTGAGAGTTAGCTAAGAAGGGGCTAAAACTAATGAGCCAGGCAGTGCTTAAATGAATACAATTTGTGTGTTGTTATTTCTGGGTATAAGCTAGCCGTGCGGGAGCTGGGATGGACGAAAAGCAGGGCCTGCTCCCCGTATCACTACACACATCCTCCTTATTTAATTTTATATTTTCACTCACTAAGACAATAGTTTTATTTGCAAGATTGATTAAATTAAGACACATCTGCTGAGCAATAGCTCATTCCATTAATCCTAGAATTCCCGGCAGAGGGAAGACTATCTCTGAGTTCGAGGCAAATCTGTCCTTACCTACAACAGGACAGCCAAGACTACACAAAGAAACCCTCTCTTTTTAATTTTTTTTTATTTTTTATAAAAATTTTAGGTTTTTTGAGAGAGGGTTTCTCTGTAGCTTTGGAGTCTGTCCTGGACTAGCTCTTGTAGACCATGCTGGCTTTCAACTCACAGAGATCTACCTGCTTCTGCCTCCCTAGTGATGGGATTAAAGGCATAAAGGCATTCACCACCACTGCCCAGCAAGAAACCCTCTCATAAAAGAAAAAAAAAACAGAAGAAAGAGAGGGAAGACAAACATGAAGATAGAAAGAAAGAATGAAAGAGGGAGAAAGAAGAAAGGAAGGAAAGAAAGAAAAAAGGAGAGAGAGAGAGAGAGAGAGAGAGAGAGAACAAAACAGAAAAACCTAAGGTTTTAATGAAGGGCACTTTCCAGTGTGTCTTTAAGGATTGAGAAAGGATTTAATTAAGGTTGTTAAAGAAACACTCTGAACCTGGGTGGTTCTAGTTTATGCTCTGGAATCCCAGAGTACACAGAAGATTAAACAGGGTAGGGGAATCAACTAAATGACATCATTTCCCCATTCTTTGCTTCCTGTTCTGCAGAAATAAGAACAGTTAGACTTGTGCCCTTATGCCTTCCCTACCAGAATCGACTTTTCCTTTGAATTCTGAACCAAGACTCCCTGAAGCTGATTCTTATAGGATGTCTGATCATAGCAATGAAAAAGTAAATATGACAGCTTGGGATTCCTGAACAATTGCTGTGATGTTTTTAGTTCTTGGATTTCATACAGAAGCATATACAGAGAGTTGCAGCTACTCAAACCATATAACTTTTAAAACTATCCTATTTTAAGTAATTAAATATATTTAGTCTAAGATAAGACTTTGATATACTAGTTTAAACAATAAAAATCTAACCAAGCAGACATATTTGTTAAGCAGACTTTTCTAAGAATGAAAAAAGTGTGAGTTTGTGTGTGTGTGTGTGTGTGTGTGTGTGTGTATGCATGCACGGAGGTCCACTCACTACTGTAGCAGGCACAAAAGTCACATAATTCTAATAATTCTTCTGACTTTCCTCTTGATAAGTATGTTTATTCAAAATATTGATTCTAATTCATGGTGGGTAGAGTATTAAATATTTCAGTTTAGACAGCTTGTCATCTGAATATCTTCTCCAAGGTAGGAAATTTGTAGTCAAGGGGTTGATTATGCTGGATTATTTAGAACATTTCCAAACTCAATAGTGAAAAAAGCACAGTTGGCTCAATAGTGTCTGTCTTCTATATGTAATTATTTTGGTCAATAATGAAGACTAATAGCCATGGGGTGGAATAATTACCAAGAGGTAAATCTCCCTTGCTACAATACTAGGTTATAGAGTTGATAAACTACAGCAATGAAAAATAAAATTGCTTACTAATACATTAGCCAAAGGGACTTCTAACAGTTATAGCTTGACTTTTTATTTCAAAGTTCATTGACACATAACTTTGAAGACAGGAGTAAACACTGTACGACAAAAAATTATTGTTGACATGCCTACCATGTTGTATTTCAATGGTTTATGTTTTGATTTTACCCATGAAATACAATGGTTTATTTACTATCTATAAAACATCAAGTCAATTTCTGAAAAGGGAGTGTACTTCTTTCTTAGAAGGATGACTGGTTTTGTGTCAATGTCTGCCTTATTGTCAGGCATCATGATTAAAAATAATATGATTCGAGAAGGGCAGAAAAGGCTTTGTACTGGAGTGTACATTTTAAAAAAGTGAGTGGTGACTAAGTGATCAAAATCCACTGCTTAGCTCCAATTTCACATGGTAAGAGAGGGCTCATTATATAAACTCCTTTAAGAGAAGACATCCTCAATCCCGTGAGGGAAACCACTTCATGTCATTGACACTTTGGTGTTACATATTTTTCTGTTCTTATTTCATATGCATGGCAGGGCACCCTGCATCATCAGAATCTAAGTGTAGACTGAAGAACAACATCAAAATTGAAGGAATCCTGAGAGATTAAAAAGCATCCTCCTGGAAATAGGTTGAGAAATTGTAAAGAAAATGTTTGTTAAAAAAATGTATTTCAGCAGAGATCATCGAGCTCTGCCCAAAGACCTCATTCTTTTAAGTCTGTTCTTCTAAGAGTGGGTAGCAGATTTCCTGATAATTCACATAATCCTACTCCTAGTAGCCTGTAACATTCCACTGAAATTTTCGTAAAATTTCTCACACTTAAAAAGAGATTAAAGATAATATTGATGATATGATGATATAGGCTTAGCTGGGTTTGTTTACACTCCAGAAGATGCCAGATTTTCAACTCCTTCCTTCTGAAGGCCTAACAGTTCCTCTACCAAAGGAAGAAGTCTACAGGGAACGATGGAGTTGGCCTGGGCTAGCTTCCTTGAGATGCATGTGTCATAGGTTTTTCAGGTTGTAGTCCATGGCTCATGGGGCACAAGATGTGCCTTCCAGTTCCTAAGCAACTGATGCACTTCTTCGGGCACTGAAGCACTCAGGCTACTTTCTGTTTCTCTGTGTGTTCCTTTAGTAGTCAAGGAAGCTTGAATGCTTCACAGGACAATTGGTCTTAGACATTAATCTTGTGAACCCTCTATGGCTTGTAAACTTCAACTTGTAAACTACTGAAAACAACCACTGTATTGATGCTGGCTGTTGCCATTATATTCTGTTTCTGATGAAGGTTTAAAAGGTCTGATTGCTCTCTATCTTGCTATGGTTCCCCCAACCCGAACCTAGCTTCATTCCTTGTAAACATATCAGGTTACCTAGGCTCAGTAAGTAAGCATAGGCAACTGCAGAAATCCTAGGTTGTCAAAGTAGCTTCTAGATAGCTGCCCATATCTCATACAAGTATGTGTACCAAAACGTACATGAGAAATCAAAGAAAATACATAGAATTAACTGTCTGTAACTAGTTTCAGGGGATCCAAACCTTTACACTTATATACACAAGCAAAACATGGATGAAAAAGAAATAAAAATAGATAAATTATTCTTTAAAAATAGGAAAGTTAGATAAGCTCCATATGATTGTTGGCCGCTGGCTCTTTATGGGTACAACAATAACTGTGGTAATGCTGTTCAGTATGTATACTCAGTTAATCATAAACATTTGGCATTTTGTAACATTAACTTCAGAGCAAGAATGACAAAGGAGGGGAGAAATTAACTACAATTTGAATATCCTGTACAAAACAAAATTACTGTCAGTGAAATAATAAACTTAAAATAATACAAAATAAATATCACTCTCATCAGTTATCTATTTGTTGTTGTGGAACTTCACACATGATGCAATGATTGACTTGGTACCCTATGTTTAATGGTCTTAGGAAAATTGGGGAGAAAAACAGAAAACTCTAATTAATATCCTTAACAGAAAACAATATTTACCAATGACTAAGAAAATGGTAGGTTTTCCAAAATAAATGATAATGAGTATATGTTTAGGCTATTGTCTATTAACAAATGAGAATAGCCAATAAATGTAGAACCCATACAAGAATTTTGTCTTTTCTTTCTTTGAGTAATAACTTCTAATGTCCTAGATTTCTTTGAAAAGGTCATTGAGTACCTCCTCCCAATTTTAATGGTCTGCTTTATTTAAATACACATTCTTAAGTCCACCCACACTGGATAGAAAACAGTCAAAGTTTTCTGGTGCAGAAGTAAGATTGTCACTTAACATTTGAACATAGAAAGAAAGCTTCTTTTCTAAACTTGTACACTAAAACTTTTCATGGTTTGTTTTGATTTTGAAGGTAGTTGTTTATTCTGTTTTTGTTGTTGTTGATTTTTTGTTTTTTTATTATTTTTTATTAAAAATTTCCACCTCCTCCCATTTCCGTCCCCCTCCCCCCGCCTCCCTCTCCAGTCCTAAGAGCAGTCAGGGCTCCCTGCCCTGTGAGAAGTCCAAGGTCCTCCCCCCTTCATCCATGTTTAGGAAGGTGAGCATCCAAACAGACTAGGAATAGTTGTTTATTCTTTAGCATCAAGAAAGGATGAAGCCTTTGATTAAAAGATCCTTAAAATTACCTGGATAATGATAGTATCAGCAATTAATAATCACAAAGAACAATTCTTTTGATTTAATATCTTGTTATTGGAAATGGACTAACAAGTAGGATACCCTACCTATCTTGAACTGTATGAAACATCCACATAAAAGAGAAATTTAGAATGGGAGCTATATCCTATGCCCTCTTTAGCCTTATTCCATGAAGGTAAGTAGCCCTCAGGAGAAATTTTGCTTAAGAGCAAAAAATTTAAGGAAAGTGTTTATCCCCCCCAAAAAATGTGAATATCAGAGAGCATTTAATCATTTCTGTACTAACAACAGTTAATGAAGGAAAAGCAATGAACTCAAAAATAATGTCAGGCTAAGGATGTAGCTCCATTGTTACCATTCTTGCGTAGCATGGGTAAGGAATTCATAAGCACTTCATAAACCAAACATAAACCTTTAATCCCCATATTTGAGTAGAAGCAGGAGGATCAGAAGTGCAAGATCACCCTCAGCCATGTAGCAAGTTTGAGTCAAGCTTATGTTCCAAGAAACCCTTTCTCAAAAAAAAAATCCCATATTAATCTGGATGGAAAGGCTTATGAAAGGAAAATCTGTTGCCTAGGCATCTGAATTTCTATTTTGTCTAATATCATTATTTCTGACATTGAGTTAGATACACTCAGAACAAATTATTCTGGCCCCTCAGTCTGTCTTTTCCTTCCAGTATTTTATTCCATTCCAAAGCAATACATGGCAATGCAACAGAACCTTTGGGCTCTACCACACAGTAGCCTCACTCACGTAAATAGGGTCATCTACTCAGAACAGTCTTTGGCCACTTGCCTCTAAAAATCCACGGTGCCTAAGTTTTCCACGATAAGTCCAAAATAATTAATGATACCCAAATACTTTCTTAATTTCAGTTCTATTTTCCATTCAAATAACATATTGGGGATTTTTTTAAATTAATTTTTATTATTATTTTAATTTACTTTTTAATTTCACTTTACATTCCATCCAAAGTTCTCCTCCACCTTCCCCCAAGCCCACCCCCACATGCACTCCTCCTGTGGACAAGGGCTCCCATTGGATGTCAACAAATTCTGGCAAATTAAGTTGGGGCAGGACTAAACCCTCCTTGCCCCCTGCATTAAGGCTGATCTTGGCATCCCACCATAGGAAATGGGCTCCAATAAGCAACCTCTTGCACCAGGGATAGAGCCTGGTCCTGCTGCCAGGTGCCTCACAGATAGTTCAAGCTCCACTACTGTCTCCCAGATATGGAGCGCCTAGTTTGGTCCCATGGAGGCTCCACATCTGTCGATCTAGAGTTCCTGAGTTTCCACGAGCTTGATTCAGCTCTCTGTAGATTTCTTCAAGTCTTGACCTCCTTTGCTCATATATTTCCGCCTACCGCCCTTTGATTAGATTTTCTGCGCTTGACTTGATGCTTGGTTGTGGATTTCTATATCTGGTTCCGTCAGTTGCTGAATGAAAGCTCTATGATGATGGTTGGGATAGAGGGAGGCCAGTTCAGACTCCCTCTCTACTACTGCCAGGAGTATTAGCTGGGGTCATCCTTGTGAATTCTTGAGGATTTCCCTAGCACCAGGTTTCTCCCCGACCCCATAGTGGTTTTCTCTCTCAAGCTCTCTCTTTCTTTGCTCTCCCATACCATCTCTCTCCCTGCTTTACAATCCCGTTCTGTCTTTGTTCTCATCTCCCATCCCCTCCCCTTTATAGCCACACCTCTTCACCCCCATGTTACCCAGGAGTTCTCATCTAATTTGTTGTGGAATTTTAAACTAGCTTTGAGGGGAAAATTAATTCAATAAAATTTAAAGCTATTGAGACATGACAGTCTGTGTACTTTGGTGAGGTATGTATTTCATAAATGTTTGTCAGTTAAGTTTAATTGAACATTCTAACTGGTTTCCTGTACATATCCTCTCTGCCATATTTGTTTCAGAATTTCTCCTTTACTTACAGTCTTTGATTTGGAACATTCATATTATGTATCACTTTATTATTTCCCATCTCTCACCAAAACCCCAGCTGTGGAGCCATCTGTGGGAATTTTATCACAGAACAGCCTCTTCGTATTCTTTTGTCAGAGCCTACCCACCAATTCTCTACAGGCGAAGCTGTGGACTCGATCATAAGTTCTGTAAGGGAGAGGAATAGGGGAAGGAACACATTTCACTCCATAGAAAAAGGGTGCATTTTTGTGTTCATCCCCAGAGGATTTAACACTAAGAAAACACATCTGTCATTTAAATGGGTTAGTATATGTCGAACTGACTATGACTGAAAATAACTAAGTATATGGTACCATATAGCTATTCCTCATCAATTTAAGATACATCCCAAAAGACACAGTAACTGAAATCATAAAAATGAGCTCTTTATGCTATGCATGTCTACAAAAAATAGTTTAATTATTAGTCATAAATGCAAAACACTGGACAAAAGAATTTTAAACTAAAATCATTTTAGTAATATATTACAGTAAATTACAATATGCGTGTGGTCTTTCTCATGTCACTCTGTTGATGACTGTTCTCCCTCCTCAGAGGTGCTGAAATGACAGGATGTCCATGTGTTTAGAGATGAGATAAAGTGAGGTATGTAAAACAGACATGGTGGCATAGCACTTAGCCAACGTGGACTTTCTAAGGGTGTATCAGAAGGAGAGCCAATAGCTTTGCTTTCCCTGTATAATCTACCCAGAATGATCTCAAAGGTTGCTAGTCCTTAACAGTGATGGTTTCTTATCAAAATCCCTGGACAGTTCATCGAGTTTAACTTGGTATCTGTTTATTTTCAACTCCTCAAAGCATTGCTGAATAAATTATAACTTTTAAAAATTCTTATGTTTTAAAATTTTTTCTTCCTCTCTTTTTTTTTAAACTTCTTTGATTAAGCATTAGTGGAAGTGTCCTATCAACAGAGTAGTGGTTACACACATTTTTGGTTATATACTCAGGACTTAACCAAAGTGTATACTTTTGTGAGCTCATAGATTCTTCCCACACTTACACAATCAAGTTTAGCTTTATCCTGTGTTCAAAGACACTGCCACATAATAGTAGAGACAATGCTCTCATTTATAGTTTTGCTTTAGTGCCTTGTGAACATAAGATCCATCAAACATCATCCTGGAGCACAGTATCATCACAATTAAAAACTTCCTTTGGAGAGTATGCTTTCTCATATAACTTCTATAACTCTGCAAGAAAGACAACAACAGCTTCTTCCTTGACAGATACAACTTATTCCAGTTATCTTTATATTGTTTTCTTCAAACCCATTACCAACTCTATGGTTATTCCTGACTTGCAGTTATCACCAGTTATTTTGTAACATACTTTGTCAAATACCTAATACATTCTTGACACCATAGCTGACATTATAGCTTATCATCCTTTAAAACACAGGTTTTCACATACTGTAACCATAAATTTAATACCTTTTCATTGAACTGTAGCACATAAACAGTGGCCTTGACGTTAACATTTTCAGATGTAATAGCAAAACTAGCATGAATTTCTTTTATTTTCTATAGTTCAGTGAAAGGAAGTTTTACTGTTGACAATTCTATTCCTTAAGTTTAGAAGTTGTGCTTTTCACATAAATGTTATTTTCTAATTAAAATACCATTACCTTTAGTTTTGGACTTTAGGACCACTTTTGATCAAGAGTAAAAGAGGTTGCTTAGACACAGAAATTAGATTCTATAACATGACATAAGATTACTAGAAGTCAAGCAGTGCATCCCATGCTCTCAAATGGTGGTTCATTTGTTAGCCACCAGCATGTACAATGGGACAGTTCACCAGAGACCTCAAAACAATGCAAAATTTAAAATTGATAAGTTGTTTATTTCTGAAATTTTCCATTTAATACATTCTGAGTAGAATTAGTTAAGGGGTGACTATTATATATTTCTGATACACAAAACTTTAATTGTAGTTATTTAAAACTACATATTAATAAAATATATGCTCTAGTCTTGCTAACTACAGACAGAAACACACACACACACACACACAACTACTATAGGAGGAGTGTTAACACACTAGTCTGTATCCGGAAGCAATTAAGCTACTTGAAATGACAGAGTAGGATAAGAAACAGAGTTCAAGAAAGACAGAAAGTACATTGACAAGTGAAGGAACCCCAATACATATGGCCCCTGTGGAGTTGCAGAATAGAAACTTCAATTAAGGTGAAGCGGACTTCCAGAGTGCAGATTTCCTGACCAATGGAATGAGGAATCTTTTGTTCTACCTTGATATTTAATAAATGTTTGCTCCTTGCAACTGTGCATTCCTAACAAAGATTGACCCACATCACTACTTCCTAAATATGCCATAGAACTTAATGTCCATTAGCTTTTTATTGTCTTATGCTGGTCTGAACTTTAAAGATGTGAAGTCTTGTTTCTTCTGCAAGTCCCTCTACAACCCTAAGTAAGCATTCCTTCAAGGGGCCTCCATGCTGCTTTTTTGTGGATTGTATATTCAGCTCTTGGTTGCCACTGCTTCATTTTGCAATGAAAAATCTGTCCTCCCAAATCTGCCTATCATCTCTCCGTCTGCTACATGCCAGGTTTTTCTGATGCTTGTCTGTCTAACCTCATTCAAACTTACTTCCTGCTTGAAGTAGCTCAGGTTCATCCTCTTTCAGCCTCCCAAGAGATGCCATTGCAAGTGTGGACTCATGTTTTACTCTGACAGAAATTCCATAAGACTTCATAAAACTTTGCTCACTATGTCAATAGATAGAAGCTATCAAAAATAAGAACACTTAGAGGATATTAAATGATCTTGCAGCAAGGACTGTTTGCAATGCGCCTGAGTCAGCAACTCATGGGAAACTTATAAAAATGCAGATTACCTTGGATTTTCTATAGACTTTTCTTGTTTTTCTTTTTTGCTTCATTTTTATTTAATTTTTTGGGGACAGATTCTCATGATGTAACTCAGAACTGACTTCAAACTTTGATCTTAATGCCTCAGTGTCATGGATGCTAGGATGACAAGCATGTGTTACTGACAACAGGCATTTATACACATCTAGTTGAGGTGATTTGAGGGTACAACCCCACGATCTACTCAAAGAAGTATAGGTGTGATACATATCTAGCCAGTGCTGTACTTGTGGATGGGATATGTCAGAAATGGAATCTCAGAGTTAAAAGGAGCCCAGAAGACTCTTAGCCAAGTTTCTCACTGAGAGTGTTTAACAGGAGTGAGATACTAACAATGCATTCATTCTAGTGGCAAGATAGAAGGCATCTGAGTTTTCTCATATGGATTCAAAGTGTATACTCACCTCACAGTGTATTTTACCTTCGTCTGTCAGTTATAAAGCTGAATCTGCACATATCACACACACACACACACACACACAATCAGTGCCGTAGCCTGCAAAGTAGAAAAAATTACTTTTGAATAACTTCTCTGGTTGTTGCTATAGAATAGCTTTGGAGAAGAAGAACATATTGATTTTCAATATTACAGTGTTTTGCTTACAGGGGAGTTTTCAGAATTATTTCTAATAAAAAATACACATGGCATGAATTCAATGTTTTGGAGAGTGTAAAACTTCAATGAAGCACTGAGATCTTTTCCACAAGAGCCTTTGTCACACAAAGAGAAGCACCTCTTTTCATGCAGATGCCCTATTGGAATAATTTTGCCTGCTGTAGGGTTGTGCTCCCTTCCAGCAGCTTCAGATGAATTTCTTCATTTAGATATGGTGCTGTGCATCAATTGATAAGGGAAAGAAAAGGGTAAAAACGAGCCCAATGGCCAGAGAAAGTGGCAGGTGACAGGCGCCCAGTGAAGCTGTTACACCTGGTTGTTAATGTGAGCAATTAACCTGTACTGCTTCAATTTTCCATTTTCACATGAACCCGAGTAAACATACACTGATCTCTTCCTCTGAATTGTCAAGGCAGATGTTGGGACAAAGCTGGTTTGACAGGTATAAAAATCTGCTGAATTATCCGTCAACTAATTGCAGCAGTTGGGCAGAGCAGAGGTCAGCTTTGAGTGGCTAAGGAGACAGCCACCAAAACAGTCTATCATTTTAAGAAGAAAACAAAAGGTAGTGTTGTCAATTGATTTAAAGGGAGAGAGCCTTCTAGGGCCCATACAAAAACTAAATAAATGATAAACCTGGATAATTGGCCACACTGACAGAAGCAAAATTAAGAGATTTAGTTTCCCACACCCATTTAATTCACTAATGTCCCTCATGAAACCATTAGCAGGGTGGCACTTGCTGTAATTGTAATTTTTTTCTTACATGTGCTTAATTTGCAGGAAGTTTAGCATCTGTGAAACTGCTCCTCTCACAGCCCTGGAGACGAGAGTCTGTTTATTGGACGAGGGAAGAGTCTGAGGCAGTCCACAAGTCTTGCTATTTTTTTGTAACCTTTGCCTTGCATGATTCTCGCAATCTGGAGATGGGTGAGCTGGGAGCAAAGGGCACGGGAGAATCACCAGACAATGACTGGTCCTATCTGCACAATCCTCTCAGAGCAGGGCATGGGGAAATTAACAAGTCAGTTCCATGTTTATTCCAAGAGATTTTCTACAGCTAAAGGTCTTTTAAAGAGAATAATAGCCAGAATCCAGCAGTTTGATAATTATTGTCAGAAAATGTATAATGAAATCTAGGTACCATTAGTGAAAAATGCTTTATGACTTGTCAGCTACAAGAAGACATTTGCTACCTGGTCAGTGATGTGTGTGTGTGCCCTGGTGCAGCCCAGCTTCTGCCAATGGTTATCAAGTCATAACAAAATATTTCCAAAACTGATCACACATTTGATGAGGTATTTAACTTTATGTCTCATTTTCTTACCTCTAGAATTTTTCTATATTGTAAGATGTGAGGACCAATAAATTACAGATTGTAATATATCACAAAAAACAGTGATTGAAATAGTAAGACAGTGCCATGATAACCAAGATTACCTTCTCATTTGATGAGACAAAATCAACACCTTCTCATTGTTACCTCACTCCAATGTCAGCCTTCCTTTGAGTTTTACTGTTTTTAATTAGAATTATATCCCTTTCCCTCCTCCCTTTTCTCATTCCCTACCTCCTAGCTTGTCGACCTTCAGACCCTCCCCTTACTCTGCTAGTGTTAATAGTCTCTTTTTCCAGTAAGCCATTTATCAATGAATATATACATTTCATTTTCCTCTCTTCACCTTTGTGTTTCTCTTTTTCATCCTCTTTCTCAACAATTAACATTAACAGTTATTTTATTTGGGTGATTCTTGAGTTTTGAACTAATTCATTCAATTTTGTTTTTCTGTGTAGGCATATATAAAAAGAGAGAAACTGTATCTCTGAAACTCTTTACCTATGGAATTAGATAATCACATAACGATGGGAAAATTTCACCCATGTGCTACTGGATTTTATTCTATGTTAATTTATTAAGTTTCACATTCAGTAGAGCTCTGTAGACTTTTCAGTCTTTTCTACTATGTCAGTAACTACAGAGTACTCCTTCAGTTTTCCTTAGATATTTCCTCTAAAAAGTGCCTCGAATAATCAGTTTTGTAGTGATATAATTTAGGATTAAGGGAAAAATTTTAATGTATGTCCTTTACCATTATGAAGAACTTCAATGCACTGATATGCAGGAATTAAGCAACATATTGCTCCTTTTCTATACTA
Source organism: Bramus lutescens (assembly GCA_001685075.1). Classification (NCBI taxonomy): domain Eukaryota; kingdom Metazoa; phylum Chordata; class Mammalia; order Rodentia; family Cricetidae; genus Bramus; species Bramus lutescens. Next base: position 153,461 of record LOEQ01003045.1, on the reverse strand, counting down.
TAGTCCTAATATTAATGCTTAAGTCACAGAAGCAAAAATCTAGCCTTAATTTTGACTGTTCAGTCTTTATAGTCAGGATAACAAACAATCATATTCATTAAGATCACTTAAACTGGTGTCCTGGTAAAAGTCAGCTTGTCTGGAGTGTGACAAAATCATTTACAGATAGAGTTGTTAATAAGTTTGAGATGGGTAAGCAAATATCCTTGTTTGTAAGAGCTGCAGTGTTCTCTGAGTTTATAGGAACTTCCCTGATTATGTTAGAAAGAGATCGCACCAAAGAAGAATTAAGACCCACTATCTAAGAGAAAGAGATCTCACCATAGAAGAATGAATACCCACTGTCTACCCTCAGGCTCTCATCTCTGTCACGGAATGGAAATGATTGTATACCAGTTAAACGAAAGATAATTGAGAATTGGAGCCAGGGGAGGGGAGGCAAGAGTGGGGACAGGCTCTCTCTCTCTCTCTCTCTCTCTCTCTCTCTCTCTCTCTCTCTCATTTAAAAGTCTGCCAGATCTCACTTTATCTTCTACTCATATCACATTAACATATTTTGTGGTCTGATCTTACCTTGTGTTGGCTGATCTAATTATTTTTATTACCTTTTATTAGAAGATGATTTTTTCTTATTTCAAAGGTCAAAATAATTTTGGTGACATTTTATTTAAATTTTTATGTTTTTATCTTATTCCTTATTTTTACTGTAGACTTCTGCATTAAAGCAGCTACAGTATTTCATCAGTTCTTTGCAAATTCTACACAATGTGTTTGGATCGTATTCCTCCCCTCTGCCACCTAGTCCTGGATCCACCCCTACCCATGTTTTTGCTCTTGTATAACCCCATCAAGACTACTTTTTGTTGCTCATATATTCTTGGATATATAGTTACCCTCAGGAGTGTAGTTGACTAAACAGGGGCTACTGTCTTAAAACTGACTTTTGCTCCTGAATTAGCTATCACTTTTTCCTAGCTCAGTCTTGAGACATCATGCACATTTCTACTTCCATGGTAGAATTTGGTCTGGCTGGAGCATACACTGATTTTGTACATGTTGTCATAACCACTGTAGGTCCTTATGTTCAAATACCCTGCTGTGTTCAGAAGACACAGTTCACTGGTAGTCTTCTACCACCTCTGGCTCTTATGGTCTTCCTGCCTGCTCCTTGGCAATGATCCATGGTTCTTGGCAGGAGGAATTATGATATAGATACCCATTTAGGCCTACCTAAAAATTTCACAATATCTTATTCTGTGTACCTTCACCAATTGTAGGCTGCTGAGTAAATCACAATCTACTCCAAATAGAATCTTTTTTGATGAGCATTGAAAGATGCATTGATCTATGGAACTCAAAATAAGCTGCAAGTAATTAGGTTAAAAGTGTCTTCTTAGCACAGCAACAGTAGTATTCCCATAGAACCTACAGACTATCTAATCATAGGTTCTTAGCCCTATAATGGTGTCAAGATTAGTTTCATCTTCTGCAGTAGGATTTAAATTCAATTGGAAAATAGTCTGTACCTATTATGCTGCCACCGTTGCTGTGGCAGGCATGTGCTATGTGTAGCACCTCCTAACACCATGAGAGCTAGACAGTAGGGATGAACTCTAAGGCTGTACCAGTCTGATCTCTTTATGATCTGTGGCTTGCATATTTGGTATCTTCAGAAGGAAGAGCTTACTGACAAGTCCTGGAGGGTAGGAAAACAATATTGGTAAAAACTTGCCAATTTGGAGGGATCTATTGGACTTAGGCCCCTTTCGTGAAAATTATTTTAACTATGTAAAGATGTTAGAGTTTCTTATGCTGCAGAATATTAATTTAACTTTGTAAAAGTGTGTTACATTTGTTTACACTGTATTTCTTTAAGGAAGTGAGGATATGCTTTATTATGTAAATATATGTAGTATTTGTTTTGCCTTGCCTGCTTAAGGTACCTGATTGGCTTAATAAAAAGCTGAACAGCCATTAGCTAGGCTGGAGAAAGGTAGGTGGGATTGTTAGGCAGAGAGGTAAGAGAAAAGAATGAGAAAGAAGAGAGAAGAAATAAGAAAACAAAGGTAAAGAAAAGGACATGGCTGGAACCAGTCAGGCAGCTACCATCTCACTAGGCAGTGAAAGAAAGTTATGCCGAAGGGAGAAAAGTCAAAAGCACTGATACATAAAGAGAAACATATTAATTTAAGTTAAAAGACATAGCCAGAAATGAGCTTTAGCTATGTCAAGCATTTATAACTAATTAGTTTCTGTGTCATGATTTGGGAGCTGGTTGGTGGCCTAAAAGAAAAAGCCTAGTACAGGTCCCAGTAAGTCTAATACCACTAACATATTCCTGGCACTGATCTTTCTATTTTGAGTATAGTAGGGACATCATCATTTTGTTTTCTTATATGGGAAAAATTAATTTTAGGAATTTTTTATTCTAAAGATAAATCTCCAGCATGTGTGGAATAAACAACTTTGCAACTAAGCTATAATCTGCACCTTTTCATACTGAATTTTAATAGTCAGTTTACAGCATAATGATGATTTCCAAAGACAATAAAAAGTCAAAATATTACAGAGAGTCAAACAATGTGTAATGAAAAGTAGAGAAAATTCTATTGAGAAATAATGATGACAGCCATGATGGTGGTGGTGATGGCAGCCTTGGAGCTGTATATACCAATTGACAAAGCACTAATAATAAAGAGATTGTAACTATGATTATATTACAATGCAAAAAAGCAAACTGTAAGGTATTATTTCTCTATAGTTAATATTTGCTGTAGAAATTATCCCTGCAAGCTTGTTAAAGAACTATATATATACAGCTTTGTATACATATGTGAAAGAGTCTGGTGGGGGCATCCTTATAGTGTCCTTCTTTATAGAACAGAAGGCTGGAGAAGTTAATTATATGTTCCACTAATACAAAGTTAATAGAAAAGTTCCATTGGAGTATGTTTGGCAGAGAATATCAAATCAAAGTGCAGGCATATCATTCTAGTAGTTTATACCAAGCTACATGGAATGGTGGAAGGAATAAATTATTGACTCAGGAAGCATAAAGAAGGACTTCCATAAGGATATTCATTGATTAATTCATGTTCTTACACATTCATACATTTATTCAAGCATTTTTCTCTTTAATAAATGTGCATTGAAGAAAACTCCAGCCAGCGCATATGGTTATCCTATTCAATGAAAAGTACTGAATTGAATACATTCTTGATGTTTCTTGTTGACAGTTTCATCAGTGTGAAGATCGGAAGTGATAAGTAAACTGTCATGAATGGAACGCAGCCCAAGAGGAAGAATTATTGCTGAGAGGAAAGTGGTGGAAATCTATAGAGTAGGGAAGCAGTGAGCCACAAACTTTATAAAACACAGATTTGAAACATGTGTAAAATATTTTCTGAAAACTGTTATAACAATTAAATTATATTAGAAGTTGCTTTCAATGAAATTTTCACAGATTCTGTCCACAGAGGATTTAAAACATTGATTACATTTCCTCTTTATGTTATTTTAGTTTATGTTTTATTTTAGTCAATTGTTTCATGTATTCCAGACACCCTTGAATTTCCTCGTGTGAAATGACTTTGAGTTTTCTCATCTTGATGTCACATCCTGAATGTAGGAATTGCAGACATGCAGTTGAGAGCAAGCACTTTTACCACTTCAGCGAAGCCTTGAGCCCAGTTTAGATGAGTATTTAAATAAACTAGAATTAAGCCCAAGCATGTGTGTGTGTGTGTGTGTGTGTGATTTTGTGTGTGTGTGTGTGCATATGAGCATGACATTCATATTATAAATACCTTCATTGCAAAGAGAACTTGTAAAAGGTTATAGTAGAAGCTGATAAGACATGACTGGAATAGTTGGAACAAGGGAAAAGAGAAAGTGACAGCACTCTAAGAAATTAATTTAAGTTTAACTTTTGTAATATATATATATATATATTAACTGTAAAAAATATGTAAATATAAATAAGGGTAAAAAAGCAAATGTAAAAGTCAAAGAGAAGTATATTCCCATGAGTATAGAAACAGCTAAAGTATCTACTCATCCGAAAAGACATGCCTGCTAGTGCACTAATCAGTCAATATATCATAAAATTAACCAATAATTATCTGTTTGGATTTAAATACCATTCCACAAAAGAAAACACATATCTGGTGCTGTTACATGGTTAAGAACCTATGGACATAGGGCTCGAGAGATGGCTCAGAGGTTAAGAGCTTTGCCTGCTCTTCCAAAGGTCCNAATAAATAAATAAATAAATAAATAAATAAATAAATAAATAAATGATTTAAAAAAAAGAACCTAAGGACAAACAGGTCATAAATCCTAAGTGAAACCCTACTACTATTATTCAGCTGAATGGATATAGTATTAAATTAACTCCTAATAGCTTGTTTTTGCTTCCATAGATCAACACACTTTCAAATTTCATAGAGGTTTCTATTGGCAATACTCATGACCAGCACAGTGACTCATAGTAGATTAAGGCTAAGAAAAAGAGAAACTGAGAAATTCTCACCCATTAAGGAACGTATATACTGCACATCTCTTCCCATGTTACAGATATCACTGCAGAAGAGAGGGTGGAAGCCACAAATGACGGATACTGTAGGACCAAAGCAGAGCAGCTACATACATGAACTCTCAGTGGTTGTGAAAGCGTGGATAAAACCTGTGCCAGCCCAAATGAGAACAAATTTCACAATAGAGATGGTGGGAACTGGGCACATAATCCCATCCCAAGGTATAAAGTCATTATACTTTATAACTGCTGGTGAGAATGAGAATCTTTTCTGTAAGCATGTAGCCCCTAGAAAATCAGCTAGTCTTTAGTAGAAGACNGAGAGAGAGAGAGAGAGAGAGAGAATATATCTGGGCAGTTCGTATTGAACTTAAAAGGTTTATTTATTTATTTAATGCACAGATGCAGGAATCAGGAAAGTTGGGGGTATGACCAAATGGTGTTATATGAAATCCTCAAAGAGCTAATATTTTTAAAGAAAGAAATAAGGAAGGAAAACTTTTCTCCAATTTGAAAAAAGAATTTTCCCAAAATAAAAAATGTACATAAAATAACACAGAAGAAACTAGGGTCCCTTTTGGGGGTTCTTAATCTAATTAACAAAATAATTAAGAATAGAGTGAAATGGAATTGTAAGGGCAGATATATTATTTTGAAAGAAAATTTTCTGGGCAGGCCAGCTGTAAATTTCTGATGCTGCCCAGAAGAGAATAGTGGAGGAGAAAAGGAAAATTAGTCTTGCTTTTTAAGCTGGCCTGGTGGTCAGATACACAGTCAAGTGTCAAATGGGAGGATGGAAGGTGTTAGATAAAATATGGAAGTCCAAAAACTCTGAAGGAAGCCTAAATTATTAAAGGAAGTGGGCTTAGAAAGGATTAAAAGAGAAGCTATGCTTTTCTGAGTAAATTCAGAATAGAAGAATACTTCAAATCCTACACTGTTGATTACTGTAAGCTACTGCAGTAGAAATAATGATTCTGGAAAGCATACACACAATATCTTACTAAGGAATGAATCATTACACCTTTCTCTTTAGCATGGCTAGAGGTAGTCCCTTAGTCAAAATGATTGGCCCTTATAATGTAAGTTATCCTCACAAGGCAGCCATTCTGTTCCCTTAAACAGGAGCTATTTTTGTGCTCTGACAAAACAAGCTTATAGAAATTAATGCCTATGGAGGATAAAAGTGCTCTAAAAGTCTTTGGTCTCATAATCTCTATACATTAACCAATTTAGTTTATTTTTGTTAGATGCCATCCACTACAAGAAGAATCTTCTATGTTGAAGGTTGGGTGACATATTAATCTGAGAAGTCTATATCATGTCCTAAACCCCAAAGGTTCATGGATCTTTGCAGAAGAAGTGGTGGAAAAAATTTAAGGACCAGAGGTGGCATAGAACTGCAAATAAATGTTGTTTTGTAGATGCAACAGGACAGATGCACAAATGAACTCATAGATATCAGGGCACAAAGCACGAGTCCTACACAAGCTCAGGAAAATTCTCAGCATGGATATAGGGATGTGAGTACAGACATCTTGCTGAGGAGCTATGAGCATTTGATAGCTGCTGGGAAAGGGAGTGGTGGTTTTTCTTGTGACCTCTGGGAGGTCAACTACTTGTTCACATAATCCCCAAGACCTAGGAGTATTTGGAGAGTATAAACTGGACTGTATGTATTAAAAAAATCAGTGAAAAAGGTAACAGAAGTAGGATGGGTACAGTAATAAAGGGAGTATCTGGAAAGAGGAAGGGGAGTGGGAGGTGAATACAATTAAAATATATAGCATAAAATTCTCAAAAATAATAAAATTATTATTTATGAAATGAAGTAAAATAGAGAAATGTATTATTTGAAAAGAATTAAGGTAAATAGCCACTCAACAAAAGACTATAAAAGCTTGATAGTTAAGCTATAGCTTATACAATATGCCATCAAATGAATAAGATGTAAAACTTTTAACTCATGAAAACTTGTTCACAAATGTTAGTGACACTTTCTAAGGTACCGTGTGGGAGGAAATATGGCTCAGAAGGTAACAGACAAAGCAGAAGAAGGGAAGGGGCTGTTAAAATAGGAAGAGGTGTAGAGACATGAAGCAGGCCTGGAGGCAAAGACAAGACTCAGAAGCACAGCACAAACTGGGACACGGTTAAAATCTCTGCAAACATTGCAAAGACTTGTAATGCATTGCAGGGAAAGCCCACCATTTGCAAATAAATGGGAATTCCCAACGTACAAGACTATTAAAAACATCAAACATTAAAAACAGCTGCGGGGCAAGGAGGCTCCTGAGAGGATGAAGGAACAACAGCTGCAGGCCAATCTCAGTCTAAAGAGCTGGAAAACTTGAAAAGTTCAAAAATGGTAGTTCCACAAAGTGGTTTTTCTTTTTCTATGTAGTATGATGAGTTTCCTTTCAAACATTACTATAAATTATTTACTAAAATAAGAATTATCTCCAAATTAATCATAAATGTTTTTCTTAGTATTTCACTCTTATAAGAATTATGAAAAATAATGATATAGATAATTCATAATATCATGTGATTGCCTTAGTGCATAGTACTTTCTGATTAATCTTCATAAGAATGCATTTGACTTAAATTCTACTAATAGACAAGGTAAATTTTTACCTGTGTTAGAACATTGAATTCCAACGTCGATATTGTGTTAGCTGTGGTATTGTTATCCATCTCACTAAGCTAACCTATGACCAGTATTTTATCAAGGTAACTAAGACAAAGTCACACATAGAAATGCCTCTGAATTTGGATCGCTCTTCTAGTTTTATTGCACTAATATAAAATAATGTGATCAAAAGAGTCTTGAGAAAAGGTTTATTTTGCAAGCAGGTCCAGAACACAGTAAACCATTATGGGGAGTCAGGGCAAAACCTCAAATCAGGAAATTTAAAGGCAAGAACCACGGAGGAATGCTGCCTGCTGACTCATTCTGTCACTCTGATGGCTCATGTTTATCTACATGTCATATATAGCCAATGACCACCTGCCTGAAGAATGATTTAGCTACACTAGGCTAGGCCTTCTTGTATTCAGTTAATAATCAAGACATTGCTGCCCATGGGTGAACCTTATCTCAGCAATTCTCAGCTGCCTTGTCTCTTCTTAATTGACTCTAGTACAACTTAGGTTCACCAGGACATTGTCTAAGTCAAAGCTTTGTGAAGTGTGAGTTATAAATTTACATTCCTAATCTTTAATTCTATAATATTGAAATTTTAGAAAGATGTCACATCTATCAGTTTTGAACTACTTGGAATATCACCCAATGTATGAGACACATACAACGAGATGTTTGGTGAAATTATATGACATCGAAGAGTTACACATCATTTAATAGTACAGAGAAGGGACTGGAGAGATGACACAGTTGCCGAGAGCATTTGCAACACTTTCACAGGGCTTGAGTTTGGCTCCCAGTATCAACCTTGGGCATCTCAGAACTGCCTATATCTCTAGTTTTACAGAATCAGACACCTGATTCTGACTTCTGTGAACTACTTGAAACACTCACCTATTCTCTCTCTCTCCTCTCTCTCTCTCTCTCTCTCACCACAAATAAATAAAAACATATAAATGGACATATAAAATGCATAGCCCCTTTCAGCAGCTGCAGTCTGTATTTGTTTCCTACGCCCCTGCTCTCCCACTGAGGAAAGCCAAACACAGAATGGTATAACTGATTCTCAACCTTCCTAATAATGTAACCCTTTAATAGAGTTCCTCATGTTGTGGTGACCATAAAATTTTTCATAACTCTAATTTTGCTACTGTTATAAGTTGCTGTGCAATTGTTTTTTGAGACTGAGGTTTGTCAAAGGGGTTGCAAGACATAACTTCAGAACCATTGGAATAAGGGATTCCCAAACTCAATGATGTGAGGGGCCTTGAGCAACAGTCTTGTTATACCTGCAGGTTGGCAATCATTTCCTGGTGAGAGAGACTCTCTGCTATAATGAATCATTTCAATACTTCTGCTGCTTTCCTCTTCTTAGTAAACTTTTCTATTGTGAATTGAATTCTAGTCTTAAAACTGAACTGAAATGAGGACTCATTAACAGGGACTTTCTAAAAACAAATTCCAGCTTTTATTGGCTCTCCCGATAATTATTATCATCCCCCAAATCACTCAGTATTGCATTTTACTGCTTGATATGCCATCTCTGCACTGCAAGGAACATTTTATTGTTTCTCTTATTATTGCAAATAAACAGGAATATATAGATTCCCAATTAAATTCTAGTCACTGATATGATTTTTACCAAATATTAAAATTACATATTTTCACCATTCAACTAACTTTTAGTCTAAAGTAGCTTTACTTAGTCAGACTGGAGCTGAGGATTTTAATCTGTTTCTAATTTATATTTGCTCACATACAGTATATGATATGTCAGCTTCATAAAATATAAATCACTGGATTGTATGTAGCTGTATTTGCTGGAAGTCAGAATTTAATTTATCAAATTTGAAAGAAAATTGACAGATTAGAGACGTTTGTACAAGAAAATGTGCAACAGTTAGAGATGAAAGAAAGTCAGCTTATTTAGAACTTAATGTCCCTTCTTAAAATGACTACATATAGAAAATATAAATAATACTTTAAAATTTTAGAAAGTGGTGTTGTGAGGAGGTCGTTTGTTTGTTCTGGCTGCCTAGAACCAAAATAATCACACAGAAACCATATTGTTTAAATCACTGCTTGGCATTAGCTCTAGCTTCTTATTGGCTAAATCTTACATATTAATTTAACCCATTTCTTATAATCTGTGATTTGTTATGTGGCTGTGGCTTACCGGCTAAAGTTTTGGCATCTGTCTTTGGTGGGGCTACATGGCTTCTCACTAAGTCCTCTTTCTTTCTCCCAACATTTAACTTAGTTTTCTCCACCTATGTCTATTCCCTGTGCAGGTCCAAAACAGTTCTCTTTATTAACCAATGGTATCCACAGCATACAGAAGGGAATCCCACATTAACGTGGTTTACTTATTTCCTGTGTGGCATGTCAGACATCATGCATGTGCAACAATAATTTTGAGGCCCGTCAAAGGACAACTGGTTGGAGTGGCTTCTCTGCTTCCACATGGTATCCTCCAGGGATTGGACTCAGGTTATCAGGCTTTGCAGGAAGCCCCTTTACCCGAGGATCTATCTTAAAAGCCCAGCGTGAAATAAATTTTAACTTTTAAAAATGTGTATGTGTGGAGGAAAGACTGTGTGGATGCCCTGTCTGCTGGTGCTACGAGACAGGAGGAAGGAGAGGAAGAGTCAGAGCCTTAGTAGCAGGCATCATCAGCTTGACCTTGGTGCTGGGTGAGAACTGAATTCACATATTCTGGATAAACAGTAAACACTCTTAAAGGTTAAAACTTCACTCTGAGTGAGCACCCACTCACACACATACTCATAAAAACCACACTCAAACATATACTCATGGATCTTCATAATTCTATAGTTTGATTTAATTTCAAATAACCATGAGATGTAGTATGATAAACTGTGATGCTTTCTTACTTTTCTCATTGTTGGAAACACAAAACTGACATGAAGGAGTTGAATTAAAGGTTTATTCTGACTTTGACTTTGAAGAGATAAGTGCCATCATAGCATGAAAAGCATGGTGGCAGGAGGGAAGCCAACTCTTCATACTGTAGCAGCAGAGGAATCAAAGAGAAAATATGAAGTGGATCTGGATTTTAAAACCTCAAGGTCCTCCCCTAGTAACTCAGTACCTACAACCAGGTTCCACCTCCTAAATGGTCCATGACCTTCTCAAACAATGTCACCGTCTTGGGACCAAATGTTTGCAAACATACAACTATGTGGGTTGTCCTGAAGAACTCCTTCTAGGAATTCTGTGATTGTTAGTCTATCATTTAAGAAATCGTAGCAATGCTAGATATGGCTGCTGGTGCCTATCATCCCTGCACTGAATGAGCTAAAGGTAGAGAATTGGAATGAGACAAGCCTGGGATCCATTAAGAGGCCCTGCCTTTAAAAAAAAAAGCCAACAGTAGGTATAGTAGGTAAAGATTTATCTAATTGGTAGATTACTGGCCATACACATAGCAGTAACAAGAACAAGATCAGAGTCTACAGTTTTAAAAAAATCAAGCAAACAGACAATACACAAACGCTAAAAGCTATTCAAATATCTCTTCTGGGTTCCATTATATTTTGGCAAAGACAGCCTGAATTGTTTTTGGATTTCTTATGGGCATGGCTTTTTCTTTTGAATGATTGAGAGGATGAGATATTTAAATCTCCTAATTGCCTATTAAAGCTCAACCTTTTAACTTCTTTTAGGGATGTCCTACAGCTGAAGGATCTTTGTTGCATGTTGTAAGCTGATTTCCTTCTACCTAGCAGGTGGCAAATGCTTTGCTTCTATTTGTTTAGGTAGTTTTTTTTTCTTTTAATCTTTTCTTTCTTGTTTTTGTACCTGTTTACTCATGCTCCATTATTAACAGAATCTGGTGTTCTTTTATATTTGTTTCAGCTTACACAACAAAATGTGAAGAGACTTGGTGAAATAAAAACTTTATAAGGAAAGACTCCTGGTGAGAACAGCTTTAGAGCCAGAAGCCTGGAATTGGAATATTTGTAGCTGTGCAGAAGATATTTACCGTACATCTGCTTCAGCCGAACACCTCCTCAGTGCCCTACAGGCATCTGGTTCCTCTGGAGAGAAGCATTTTGTATCAACATCTAGCACTGCTGTAGGAATCATATTCATTATAAACTAGTACGCAAACTGACATTCATACCATGTGATTATTTACATTCATTTATTTATTTTAATTTACAGAAACATTGTACATATCACTGGAGTGCATAGCTATGCTTTTACACACCATGTACAGTTCTAAGGCCATTATACTTTAGCTATTCAGATGTGAATCATTATTCTGTAGTTATTGAAGTATTCTTGTAAAACAATCTGTCAGAGTTCAACTGTCAGCAAAAATTAACTGTCCTATTTATAACAAAAATTGTAGTAGAAGGAGAAAATACCTCAAAGAGGAAGTGTGTCTTAAAACAACAGTATGTTGTGATCTCTTAACACAATCACTGTGCTACTAACTAGCCATGTGCCATTTCATCCTTTAATGAAATCACTCTACTGGTAACTAGCCATGTGCCATGTGATCTTTTAATGAAATCACTGTACTGGTAACTAGCCATGTTCCATGTGATCTTTTAATGAAATCACTGTACTGGTAACTAGCCATGTGCCATGAGATCTTTTTAATGCGATCACTATGCTGGTAACTAGCCGTTTTCTGTGTGATTCTTTAACACAATCACTGTGCTGGTAACTAGCCATGTGCCATGTGATCTTTAGACAAGGTATTCTAAATCTGAGTAGATAACAAATGTAATTGATTTAGTTTTACTCCTGAATGATGGAGTCTTCTTCACATTTCAATTTGGGACTTATTTATTGATAGCAAGCGCTTTCTAATTCAGAGCTATGTTAAACAAATATTCACCCAAGAGGTGGATTGAGGGAAGTATGAGAACCAATTAAATATGTGCAAAGTCCTAAGTCCAAAGAAATGTTAAGAAGAAAAATGTCCTAATGCAGACAATGTTAGTGCAGAAGTCTCTGTAGGGTGTCTGTACAAGTCCCTGGAGATCTCTCCAGACCCTATGTATGTTGCTCTTCTTTTTGACTAAGCCTGGTGGTGTTTCACAAGTGGATTGATTCTAAAGGAAGTCTCTATAGCACCTGGGAAAAATTACAAGACTAATGACTAGTTTGGACAAAATAATGCATCTCAAAAAATATTGAATAATGGATGCCACGAGTAACGTCTCAGGTTAAGATACCTTCCACCCAGCGTCACAATGATTGCTTTCTTTGTGGTACCTAAACTGCATATGAGCAACTATCCATTTACTTGTAGTGGCATTAAGTCATCTTTCTACAACCCGTAAAAGCTCCATTTTCCCAGCTTGCCAACTTTTATCCTACCATCCAACTATGCAATCAGAAATAGTACGAAGTGCAGGGCCAATAAATTGCTGAGCCATTCTGTCAAGCAATATGTCAAGGGCCAGGTCTTTACTGCCTTTTAAGAAAAGTTACTACTTTTCTTGTGCGTGCTGATAACCTATAGTTCACACAGATGGCCAGAACACCACTCTCGTTGCCCTCGGTTCAGCAACACCTTAAAAGACACGCTGATATTTATGAGCACATAAAATCACACATGATCTATTTATCTAACCATATTGGTTCCATTATAACATCAACTCAATTTTTAGCCACATATCCCCTCTGGAATGTTATAGAATATATGTGTTTTCTAACAAAACTGCCAAGGCATGGTAGGTTAAAAAAATAGAAATTTCCCAAATATATTCAGATTATACACAGAAGTGACATGTACTGAAGTAAAAATTAAACTGTGATTAGAATCTTGAAAATGCTTCCTTTAACTAGAAGAATTGAAAAAATAAAATCATGAATGTCTTATTTAAGTTATTTATAGCTTTATACTGTTTTACTTATGCATGTATATCTATCCATGTATGTTTTCCACAAATGCATTCACATACTATACCCATTGAATTTTATAGTAATTTTTCAAGAATATATATTTTTCCTAAAACCATATTACATTTTGTAATCCCAGTAAATAATACTTATTATAGGTTTACTTAGGTATTCAATTTACTGCTAAGTGACATTATATTAGCTTATAGCTACATCATTCTTATGTTGTTGCTGGTCATATGCATCCCATTATAGATAAATAACATACAATGCAGATTGATTAAAATTGTCTGATAAATTCTTACTGAGTTTCAAACTATCTGTTCCTTTTTTAAAGGAAGAATTCAATACAGTTATTGTTATTTAAAACCTATTTCAAGACTTTACTTAGGAATGTGTGTCTATCACTTTAAACATATGCCTGTTGCAGGTACTCTTGTAAAAATATTCTATCAGAACTTATCAGTTTATAACAGTACCCAAGTTTCCTATTTATCATACAAAATGCAGTGTGTTGTTACTTTTTCCCAGATCATAGTGTAGAATGGAAACCAAAGATATATTTACAGATAGAGCTGACAAGGAAAATAGTTTTCCTGAGGTTGGAAGGTTTCTCTAAAGATTCCTGCTGTCTCCATATAAAACATTCTGCTAAAATGCATGTGTTAGGACATTAGACAGCTGTATCAAATGATTTCTCATGACAGTCAATTGTGTACAATGTGATAGGCTGCCATAAAATACTTTAATTTTGAAGTGTAATAATTAAAACTTCACTGACCTGGCTAATGTCCCAGAGCACCATGTAGAACCATTGTCCCTCTTTAGTCAGTTATTTTTCTTCCCTCGGTCATGACGCCTGGCAGCAGTAACTCACTACTACATCCCACCATATTAGAATTATGTCTAACTGCCAAACAGTGGTGGCGCACACCTTTAATCCCAGCACTCAAGAGGCAGAGGCAGGTGGATCTCCGTGAGTTAGAGGCTAGTCTGGTTTTCAAGAGCTAGTTCTAGGACATGCTCAGCTCCAAAGCTACAGATAAACCATGCTTTGAAAATGAAAGAAAGAAAGAAAGAGAGAGAGAGAGAGAGAGAGAGAGAGAGAGAGA
>LOEQ01003045.1:113158-124099 GCA_001685075.1 Bramus lutescens | reverse complement strand
CTTCACAATTATGCCCATTAATAGTGTGGTATTTCTGAACAACAATTTTATCAATTGTGTCATGGTCATCAAAAGTCACAAAAGCAAATCCTCTCTTTTTCCCACTCTGCCTGTCTTCCATAACTTCTATGGTTTCAACCTTGCCATACTTTTCAAAGTAGTCTCTCAGGTTATACTCTTCTGTATTTTCTTTAATACCACCAACAAAGATTTTCTTCACTGTTAAATGGGCACAGGATCCTCTCTAGAAACAGCTCTCTTTGGTTCCACCACACGCCCATTAACATTGTGTGGCCGAGCACACATTGCAGCATCCACCTCTTCAACACAAGAGTAGGTCACAAAACCAAAGCCCCTGGAACGTTTTGTTTGGGGATCTCTCACTACCACAAAGTCTGTAAGTGTGCCCCATTTCTCAAAATGTTCTCTTAAGCTATCTCCGTGGTTTCAAGGCTCAGATCATGAATAAACAGTTTCCTCAACTGTTCTGCTTCCTTTGGATCATGGCCCTCCTCCCCGCTGAGGGGGCAACGGCCTGAATCAGGCTGGGGCCGACCAGGCGGCAGTTTTACCTCCATTTTGAGACCGGTCTCCCATACTTTCTGCTTCTTAACTTTACCTACAGTCAACTATTCTTAAAATTGACAGTGTTTTATATGATTCTGTAATAATAATACTGGTGGTTACTTTCAGTCATAAATGTCTGATGATCAAATATAAAGCAAGCTAGTAATTGTTACCTGTAAACTATTCACTACATATGCTTTTCAACATAACACAATTTACTTAATTTAGCTAAAAGGAATATATTCTGACAAGCTCCTAGTGGTATTCCTAAAACCTAAGGAAGAACAAGTCAAGTCTCCAGGACTGCATACCAGGAGCCTTCCTAAGTTTTGTAACCAGTGAGTAAGGCAGCAAGCCTTCATTAACATGCAGCCTGGTAGAATGCACTCAAAAAATCTGTGCCAAAAAATAAATAAATAAATAAATAAATAAATAAATAAATAAATAAATAAGTGGAGAGACATCTCATGCTGCATACTGATGATTGTGGAGAAGCCTGTGAATACATTCCAACCTAGAGAACAGATCTGAAAGGCATTGTGATGTGTAGCCACGTCTTTTAACAATGAATGACGTAAGTTCTTATGAAAGTGTCAGTTTCGTGAGCTTAAAATTGCCCTATGACTGGTGTCTTAGTTACTTTTATATTGCAGTGATAAAACACTTTTGTAGCAGAAGCTGAGGGCTCACATCTCAAAAGGCAAACAGAAAATAGAGGAAGTTAAGAAGGAATAGTGTGGGGCTTTTAAAACCTCAAAGTCTACCCCCAAAAGAGCCTTTATCCAGCAAAGCCACACCTCTTAAACCTCCCAAATAGCATGAATAACTAAGGATCAGGTGTTCAAATGCCTGACATTTATGGGGGCGGGCAGGAAATGGGGGAGAGTAGGGAAACATCTTGACTAAACCGCTACAACTGATAATTTCATCCACAGAATATAATATTCACATATACATTTAAAAGTTAAGCAACAAAGGTAAAGGTACCAAAACTGAGAGATGTTAAAGTCTGTGCTTAGCTATGAAAGGTTAGAAATTGTGAAAAAATATGAAGTATGTGATTACTGATATGGGAAGTCCTTCTGTATATGTGTTGCTTTTACTGGTTAATGAATAAAGAACAGTCCTTCAGGGTCCCTACTTCATGAAAGAGTCTGCCAGACATTTCACAGGATACAGAAGAAAGTGACTGAGAAACTGTCAATACAGGCTGAAATGTCTTTGAAATTTCCTGCTTCATGGAAAGTCTGCTGGTTACTATGAGCATGGAGGCTGATGTTGGGTGCCCCAATGTTACAAAGGAACTTGGATGACTGTTAAAAAAGCAAGAGTCAATGCTAGAGTTTTAGAAGTTGCTTACAATGCACTTCCTGTTAACTTAGGTAATATTATATCCTTCTGGGGTCNTTAGTTATGATAAAAGATAAAGTAGATATAAATATTATAACTATAATTCTTGTTTGATACCTGTTTTGTTATATGTAATTTTACTATACTAAAATTAAAACCTTCCTTCTTATTTAGACAGGAAAAGGGAGGTGATGTGGGATACCCCACTGATGCTATGAATGCTGTTGTTAATAAAGAAGCTACTTGGGCCTATGACAGGGCAGAATAGAGCTAAGCAGGAAAGCTAAACTGAATGCTGAGAGAAAGAAGTCAAAGTCAATGAGAGGCCATGTAACCATCAGAGGAGATAAATGTAACCTTGCTGATAGGCCACAACCTTCTGGTGTAACACAGATTAATAGAGAAGGGTTAATTTAATATGTAAGAGTTAGCTAGAAATGTGCATAAGCTAATAGGTTAAAATAGCTAGTAGTATGATTAATATAGCTTCTGAGTGATTATTTGAGTCTGGGCAACCAGGAAATGAACAAGCAGCCTCCAACTACAGATTACTCTTGGTAAAATGATAGATAACTTACCTGTGGAGAAAGTACTTTAAAGCTTCACTCATGCATTTCTCTGTGCACTCAAGGGACTGGACAAAATGATGCAACCTGAAGCCTTTACATGTCTGACCCACTTTCTCTTTGCTCTTTACAAAACAAAGTCAAGTTAGAAGCTGTGAGCTAAAGCTGCCAGAAACTGCAAATGTTCACAAAAAAACCTCTACTCATTCAGAAAGGTTAAGTTTCATTGTGTTATATTTTATTACGACAAAATAAAGAAAATTTGGATCAATTATTTATTAAAGGGTCTTACACAGTTAGAAATACATCCTACAAGCACCTGGCTCAAGACTGAAAAACTCCTAAAATACTCAACACTATAGGTAGCAAACTTTGCCAAGTTCTAAATCTATAGTCCCAGAAACACTCAAAACCAAGTCATTTTCTTTCTTTTTTTTTGCATTCAAGTAGCATAATTGATATGATCTAAGTATGACATTTCTCAGGTGAGATCAAATTCTAAAGCCTTTGTCAATAACTGATAAAGATAACTTAGGTGGTTCTACAGAGATTATCCGATGATACTAAGTTGAGGAAGTAGGTCACTGACAATGTGTTCTTGTGGATTTTGTGTCTCTGTGCCCATCCTTTCTTTTGAATAGGCTACTTAGTCACCATGAGACACCAATGTATAATACATTCCAAGTATTCTAATGTCCTTTCCAAAAACAAGGAGCCAAGGATTATGAATTTACCCATCCCAAACCATCAGTCCAAATAAATCCTGTGAATTGTTTCAGCCAGGAATTTAATCAGAGGAACTCGCAGGAATTAATATGGTCACTACTTTTGTGCAAAGCCACCAACAGCTTAATGGTGGATACACAGAAACAATGTTCTGCTATGACACAGCTAATCATTCTGCTTCATATGAGAAGCACTATTGCCTCATATTCTGGATCTAGGAGAGAGCGGTTGTGTTGGCTTATTCAACTCATTGTGTTCTATGGATTTACCCACACTAGAGAGCAGGAAAGACACATGGAAAATCATTTCTGTCTCCTTTTCACTCAATCCTCAGATATCCCAAATGAGCGAAGTAACAATCTAAGTTTCTCCTCATTAACCATTTTCACTGATGATTAGTGATGATAATATTTGAGAGGCATTTTATCAACAAATGTTTTGTGATAGCTGCAATTATACTAGGAGCTTGTACATTCTGTAAAATACTTGAAATATTTTGTTGTCTTCATGTAATAACATATATTCTTGGCTGCTTATTATGTACTTACTCCTAGAAGACACATAAAATTATGCCATCTATAGTAATTAAAAATAGGTATTAGGTAAACAAAATAATGACAAACAATTGTAAAACATGCTCAATAATTATCATAAAAGCCATTCAGGTAAAATTTACAAAAGACTGGCTATATTTTAATTTTTTATAAAGAATATAAAATCTGAAGTCTGCTTCTTCTGTTCCTGTTAATCTTCTTCCTCATCTTTCCTTTCTCTTCTTTCTCCTTCTCCTTCTTCATGTGCATGGACTTTTAATTTTGTCATAATTCTATTACAATATTCTTACTTTGATTATGGAGCCGTTTGGTGTCCTTTGAGGTGTACCTCCCCACAGTTTCCTCGTAGGTTCTACTAATTAAAGAAAGTATAAAGGCTTGTCTAACACATAGCTTCAAGTGGACTTATATAATTTATTCCCCACATCTATAAAATAATACTGTATCATAATATTCTTTTAATTCTTTCATAAGTATCTACTCCAACTTTAATAAGACTACCATCTGTGTGATCTTCTCCAATAACTTCAAGAACTTCAATTTGCTTTACTTATAGTTTTCCAGCATTTATAATCCAATTGATTCCAAGAATATCTTTCCTTTTGATGATATTAGAAATTTCATCAGACTGGTTCCTATATATTTCATATTTTCTTATCATAAACATGTATTAGTCTAAGAGTTTTAAATCATAATTCAGATAAATTTGACTCAAATATTGTTGAAGTAAATATTATCAGGAATTGGTAGCACAGCTATATATAAAGGTCAAATCCCCCAGAAATATAATATTTTGAGTATGAGGTCTCTCCATAATCACAAACTGGTCTCTATTTATACATACTTGCAGTCCTTTATAAAAGGTATCTTAACAGATGGACCATCCATTATCCATAATTTATACAAATTAATGTGTAATTAAATATGTTGTCTAAACCATCAAGCATGGCATGGTGGCAAAACAAAGTACATGGCATTTAGTTAACCTAAAGCTTTTGTGTTATTATCATGAAATGATTCAATTAAGCCTCTTTTTACTCCATTTGGCTTTCTATATTTCTTTTCTTCTTCTTTACTTTAATATAAAAATTTTCATATTTTTGAGGAATGCATCTTCTTGTGTCAGCACACAAGCATAAGCTTCACAGATAGCAATGACATACCGTAATATCAAGAGTCTAAACATCCCTAACATCCCTGCAAAGTTTCCTTTTGAAGAAGATAAATTTTTGCTCCCCATATTTTCTGAAAATCTTGTTCATATTTATTACTATTGGGTCAGCTGTCACAAACAAACTATTAACAAATGCTCCACAAATTCTACTCTAAATCCTTTCCTCTTCTTGATTTTCATCCTTCAGTCATTATTTTCAAAGTCAAATTTGGTTTTTCTTCTCTCATAGATTTCTCCAAATGTCAATGACATCACTCTCATCAAAGCTGAAAGCTTTACTTGTGTATGTCTTCTTTCTTTTTTGATTGTTTCCTTCAAGATCAGTCTTTTATATTCAAATCCTTCCTTCTGTTTCTATATGGCATAAAGACCCTTAATCATTTCCCTAACATCTCATTTTAATCGTTGCAATAGATTATCTCTTTCTGTATTATTTCTCTGGGCAAAGTTAGAAATATCTTAGTACAGTCCTAAAATATGATTGTCATTGTAGTTTTAGTCTCTTAAAATTCTTCAATAATTTCTTTAAAGTATTGATAATTGAATAATATTGGGCAAAATAATATTTAACATCTTAGAATGTACCTCATATGACAAGATATAAGTCAAAAATAACTTGAAAATATTATACTATAAATGAGAACATTTATTTTCATAGAAGTGAAATTTTTATTCATAATTTTTGCATTGGCAATTGACAGACACATCAAAAGCACTATATACATGTCACTCTTCTTAGAGATAGATGAATTTTCTTTAGTCATTCAGTGTCTTCCCATAAGAGAACCTGTGTTACTTTGCTTATCTCATTAGATATCACTACAACACTAATTCTACACTCTGTCAAATTAAAGAACTCAGCTTTAAAAATATCATAATGTTATTTCTCTGTGGAAATAACCTAACAGAGCAATTTTCTGCTTCATGGAGAAAATATAGAGATGATGGTGTCTGGTGTGATTGCTTAATTTTGGTTTCCCATGAACATGTTTATAAGAACTAACAAGGATTCAATGACAACTACATTAAATGTTTTTTTAAGACTGTGCTCTAACTAATTTTATTCTTACAGCCTTGAATCCACTTCTTAAATGTTCCATCATGTTCCCAAGAACATTAGCACACTAATGTCTGAGATGTCAACACATGAATCACTGGGGGAGGGGACAAAGTCAAGCACAACTACACCATAGACAATGAGCAAACTAAGGATGCAAAATGATGAAGATTTCTAAAATTGTCACTAATGCCCATGTTCCTCTAGCTACATTAATAGCATTCTTTCTAAAGAGGTCTAGAATGATAGTGTATGAGGAGTAAAGAGATATAGGCTTGTTTGCTAAGACTGTGGATATAACTCTACTAAGCAGGCTGAAGAGAACTCTAGGAAAAGGCCTGACTCCAAAGAGGCTTCAGAAGAGCTTGTTCATATCGAGAGACTTTGTCACATGGTATGCAGAACAAGAGGGAAATGGTGGTGTTCTACTCCAAATACCTAGGCACATTTCCCTTAGTATTATTTTATTGTGGATGAATGACTGATTTTTGCCCACTTTCCTTCAGTTTAAGTTTTATCCCATATTGTTGTTTAGGTAAAAAAGAAGGGTTTCCTTCCACTCTAAAGGTTAGTTAAAAAGAACTAACAGTAAGCAGATTTAATGTTAATAGAAGAGAAAGGACACAAAATTTGTACAGCAAAGAATCATAGGATATAGAACTGAAGTTTGCATTGCACCATGGGCTGTAGAAAGGAACAGAAGCCAGGCTACAGATGGGATGAAGTGAGAACAACAATGGGAGGGTAAATGAGAAGAAGGACCAGTGGAATGAGGGCTCTTAGGATTATGGTGTTAAGGTTTTCTTAATATTCTCTTAGAGTTGCCTTCAAAATAGTTGAAGAAAATATGCTGGGCATGATGGAAATACCAGCATGCAGGGAGAGGCTAAGACAGGAGAACTAAAGACCAATGTGGACTAGATATTTCTTAGTTTAAACAAAATCAAACAAATATAAGCAAAACAAATAAAGATAGAATATGAGAAAATTTTGTCTAAGTCAAGTACCCTGGGCATAAAGATTGGGTACTGGTGCTTAAGAGATAAATAAATACCTGTCCTAGGGATAGACTAACATACTAGACTCAGCCACATTCCTGTGTATGGTGAAAAACAGGGAGAGTGAGTCAGCTTATTCAATGTTACACACCAGGAGAAAAACAGACAAGGGGGAGTTCTGTGATCCACAGATACATGTTTAGTGATGTGAACTCTCAATTTAAGTCAAGAAACAATTGAGGAAGGAAGCATAGATTTGCACTGTTAAGCATGCTTGATCAAGGCATGGGATCTTTTTCATGTAGTCTCAGTTCTGATTCTTCAAGAGTTTCTGGAGAACTCTATCTATTGATTGAAGGAAGTTATCTGTTTCTGCAGAGTGATTCTTTCTACTCCACTGTCCAACCTCACTATCACAGATAATTGCTTTCATTTGGGAAGGTGGTCTGGGCACCTACATACTGTGGTACTGTTTCATAAAAGTATTTATGAGGAGGCCAATTATTGTTCCTGGAATTCACTGAGACTGAAGCTTTAGTTCAATGATTGGAAGGATATTATACTTTTATTCTTCTTTTTAGTTGCTGTGTGAGTCCCAAGTTAGGAGCCAATGGTTTTTAGAAAAAGCAACTTCAAAGTGTCTGTTGTAGTCTGTTGTAGAATTTTCTGATTTTTTTTTCTTGTCGAGACAGGATTTCTCTGTGTTGCTTTGGAGTCTGCGCTGAAACTTGCTCTTGTAGACCAGGCTGGCCTCGAACTTACAGAGATCTGCCTGCCTCTGCCTCCCGAGTTCTGGAATTAAAGGCATGCACCAGCACCGCTTGGCAGAATTTTCTGGTTTACCTTTTCCAGTTATTGGTTGGATTCTCAAAGAATGATGTTATGACCATTATTTTCCTATTGCAGAAAGCTCTTCTCTGTCAGGGATGGTCCCTACTTGTGCTTGAAAGTAGAGAAGTCAGAGTGGATTTGACTGTGAGACAGTTTCTTCTGCTTTTCAGCAGATTGAAACATCAGAGTTTGGGGTATAATATTTAGTATTACCAGCACTCTCAGAAGGTTAATTTCTCATAGTCATCAAGGGATATTCAGTGGAATATATCCTTCCAGATTTGTTTCATTCTTTTCCCTCATTTTTAACCACACCCAATTCAGTTTTCACAACTACAGAAGCCTCACCCAGGGAGCTCTCATTAGTATCTTTTTCTTCATTATTTTTGCTGCACTGATTTGGAATTTTCTGCTTCAGTTTTAGCTCCATCACACTGTGACAATTAAAGTTGCAGACATTGTTTCCCAGCCAGCAATTCAGTAAAGTAGTTTGAAAGTCTGAGATAACGTCTTGCACAACGTCTTGCACATACTCTTAAATATGACATATTTGAATGCTTGGTATTTTAGCTGTAGCTTGATTGTTTCAAATTAAAAGAGTTTCTTTTAGGCTGAGATCTTATATGATAGCTTTTGATTGATAATTACACACAGATTCGTTTTTCATATTCACTAAATTGTACTTCCCCACACAAAAACTATCTGTCATTTGTATTGTACTTAAATTTTTGTGAAGGCTCTCTATTATTATACTGTAATAATAAAACATTAATTAATTTATATTTTCAAGTCATATTTGCTGATATATTAATAATGGGAAAGATAATGCCTTACTGATTTTTATTTTTTTATTTTATGTGGACACATATCTCTGTGCAGTTTTGTCCATTGTGTACACATATGTTGATACCAAAGGTTAAATCTTTCTAGATTACTCATTTATTTCATTAATTGAAGAAGTGTACAGTAAAGTCAGAGTTTTCCAATATAGCATTCTCTAGCCAGCTTTAATGATTCAGTTTCTGCTTCCAATGCTGGAATTAGAATTAGACAGACATACCCTCCAAGTTTGCACTTATGTGATTTCTGTGTGTTTGAACTTTGGTCCATTTACTTTAACTACAAAAACTTGCTCAGACATGAATTTTAGTGATATACTATTACATTACTTTCTGTTTAATATTAACTGTGGAAGGTCACACGATGATTAATAAATATAACACTAGTACTCAGGAGGCTTTGGCAGAAGAACCATGAGTTCAAGGTCAGCCTGTTCTTAATAGTGAATATGCATTTGAAAATTAACTAATTTTAAATAAGTTTGTATTCTATATTTTTTGTAGTAATATGTTGATGAAATTAGGATTCCCCTCTGCTATGGAACAATGGTCTTTTATTCTGTTGCTTGATTTATTTTTAATAAAATGCTGATTGGCCAGTAGCTAGGCAGGAAGTATAGGCAGGGTGATGGTGACCAGGCAGGAAGTAGAGGAATGACAATGAGAAACATGGGAAGAGGAAAGTTTTAGTTTGCAGTCATCACCCAGATGCAGAGGATGAAAGATGTGACTACCTCACTGAAAACACAGACAAGAATTATGGGCTAATATAAGTTATAAGAGTTAATAAAGAATCCTGACTTCCTAAGTCAACCAGTTTATGATTAATGCAGACCTCTGTGTGTTTCTTTGGGACTGAATGGCTACAGGACAGGCTGAGAAAGAAAACTCTGTCAACAAATGGTGCCCACATGGACAACTGCATCCATAAAGCCTGAGAGAACTTGGGAAGTTTTTCTAGACAGAAAAGAATAGAGTTAAGCACAGCTTATTGATAGCAGCATTTTCTCGGGTAAGCACTCTCATTTAAGAGAGCTTTTTGAAAAACCTTGCAGCTCTTTTAAGAGGTCCTGCTATGAAACACTTAAATGGTGTCAATGAAAAGTAGACTGAATACTTTTTGGTGGTGGCAGGGACCTTGAAACTCCATAGAGTTGTGGCAATAAACATGACTCCAGCTAGTACCTCTGCAATGAGACTAGACTCTCAGAAGAAAAAAAAAAAAAACTAAGGAATGGGCTGGATCCAGCCCTCAATGCCACAGCTTTAATGTTATCCATATTGCTTAGCAAATTAAAGACTCATGTGGTCTGAAAAAGAGTGATATACAGTATAGATTAATTCAAAGGTGAAGTAAACCTCTAAATGGCTTACTGTATGTTTAGGCTTGGGAGAAAAAAAGGATAAAGTCCTTAAAATGAAAAAGAAAAAAAAAGAGTAGTTGGGTGTGGCGACATACTTTAATCCCAACACTTGGGAGGCAGAGGCAGATGGATCTCTATGAGTTCAAGGACAACCTGTTCTACAGAGTGAATTTCAGGACAGCCAAAGATACACAGAGAAACCCTGTTTCAAAAAGCCAATAATTAAAAATAAAAATAAAAGAAATAGAGGATAAAATAAAGCCACAAAAAGATTAAAAATACACAGAGAGTCTGGATACTGTATGTTATTGTGCTGTTTTTAAATTATTTGATGAGTAAGGAATGAGCAAAAGCTGCTAAAAGACATTTGATAATAAATAATGTTGGACTAATCCAATAATTATATTTTAAAAATGCTTTGATTTTAAAATTTAAATCATAAGATATGTTACTTTGGAGAAGAGGTTTTGCTTTTGTTTCCACAGGACATGAGGGACTGTGAATTCATTCTGCGTTAAGAAAAATCAGGTTTGACCAAGGAAGACCCCCTGAGAAATCTCCGATAGGAGGAATGGCCAGATGTCTGAGTTCTACATCCAGAAGAATTCAAAGACCTAATATAATCAAGCCTCACAGGACTCAATCACAATTCTAAATTTCCTTTAAGTCCACAGAAAATTATCAGTGCCTCCAATCAGCAGGAATTAGTTTGAAAAACTATGCCCACATTCCAAAAAAATGGATTATGGATTTTTGCCTTTGTTTAAAATGTTGGTTATAAGTTGTGATGGATAATGGTCAGAAGAAAAGCTAAGCAAAGATATTAATTTCAGAGTTCTTGTTTAAAAAAGGGGAGAGTGCTGTGGGACAATGGTCTTTTATCCTGTCACTTGTATTATTTTTAATAAAATGCTG
>LOEQ01003045.1:85791-107526 GCA_001685075.1 Bramus lutescens | reverse complement strand
TTTCAGCCTGGCAGGTCACATGTTGCCTCTTCAGTGGTCTGGGCTGGACTGGGGAAATGGACTTCCTCCTTTCCAGCATTCTCCTGTTCTCATCTCCCCGCCTCTAATTCCTGTCTGGTTGACCCGTCTATACTTCCTGCCTGGCCAAACAGCATTTTATTAAAATACCTGATTGACAGAATACAGACTATTCTCCTGCAACAGGTGACTACCCTAATTTTAATTAAAGAGCCTTCATCCAGTAACTGATGGAAGCAGATACAGACATTCACAGCCAAGCTGTGAGCCAAGCTCTGGGAGTTAAGGAGGGGGGTATTTTAGGAGTCTGGGGCGTCAAGGACACAAGGGGAAAGTCAACCTGAGTTCAGCGGTGTTCATGGACTCTGAACCAATGGCTAAGAGCCTGCATGGGACTGATCTAGGCTCTCTGCATGTGTATGACAGTTGTTCAACTTGATCTTTTTTGTGGCATTTCTAACAATGAGATCAGGACCCTTTCCTGGCTATTAAGCTGGATTGGGAACTTATTCCCTATTCTTGGTTGCCTTCCCCAGCCTTGATGAACGGGGTGGAGCATGGCCTTGCCTCAACTTTATTGCCATGCTTGAAGCCCATAGAACTCCTGCCCATTTCTGATTTGAGACTGAGTAAGAGTGGATAGGGTGGTGGGAAGGAACAGAAGGCGAGGAGAGAGGGGAAGTTGTGATCAGGTTATAAAATAAAAACTTAACAAAAATGCTATAAAAAGATGTATTTTGTTATATTAACAAGAGTAATAGATAAATGAATATAAATGGTATTTTTGAGCTCTGTAGTAAGATCATAGGATAATGTTAAACTATTTTTATAAGCATTCATTATATATATAGATATAGATATTTGTTAATTAGTAGATACCTTGATACTAAATAAATTACTAAGGTTTTCACCTCATTAAAAAAACTTCTCTTTATAAACCATTCTCTCCAATTTGTACTTTGCAGGTTTTTCTCTCTTGTTAATTTTTCATTAGATAACCCCCAAGCAAATATGGGCTTCTTGTCTTCTTCTTTGTAGGGGCCTGAATGTGTTCTATTTGTTGTATGGAATCTAAATGAAGAAAGGTTCTCAGCCTTTCCCTGACAAAGAGCTTCTTCCATCATAGGTTAAGCTCGATGCATCTTTGTCTGGTTCTTACTTTCCTCATACCACTTTTGTTTGTTTGTTTGGTTGGTTGGTTGTTTTTTTTTTAATGGATTCCAGTTCAAGTGCACAGTCTACCTATCATGGATGAAATTCAATACAACTACTACTATAAACAGTAGTCGCACTGGACTGACAAAAAGGAAGCAGAGAGATAAATGCATGGCACTCAGTTCCCTTTATTCAATTACATAGAAAAGGATCTCTCATCCACGAAATCGTGCTACCCACAGTCGATTTGTATTCCAATCTCAATTAATATGGTAAAAATAATCACTCACAGATATGACCTTGATCTGGTTCCAGTCTGTGCCTGCAGCTAGCCTTATTGCAGGGCTGATAGTCCTGACATTTCCATTGCAACCTCGTCCTCACCATCAAAACTTCATAGAATAGTTCTCTGGTCTTCCTTTCGTAGGCTCTGTCTTTGGTGCATCCAACCTAGACTCAAACTGTTCAAGGAAACTGGTGAACAAGGCTCCATGTCTCCTCAGTCCATAGAAAAGATGCATCCAAGTTCTGCTACCAGTTTGACATGCACCCTGGCGGCCCTGGACTACAAGTATATAAGCTTCTGTCCCCAAAACCTAGGGAAACATTTGTTAGACAATTGCTTTTATGGAACATGGGACCTCTTTAGCCTAAACTTTCTTTAGGAGACTTTGTCTCTTCACAAATGGAGCTTCTGACAAGGTGAGTTTTACCTCATGGCATTTTTCCTGTTATCTCAGCAGAACATGGGAGGTTTCTCTTCTTCAGTGGGGCTAATATCTTCAGCATTACAGCTGCTGTCACAACACTGAACTGAATGCTCTCCAAAGTATCATATAAATGGCTCATATCTCCATTACTGATAGAGTCTTTTGTAGTAAGGAGGCTGCTTGTTCATTCTGGCTGACCAGAAATAATCACACAGAAACCATATTTCTTAAATCACTGCTTGGCCCATTAGCTATAGCTTCTTATTGGATAACTCTTACATATTAATTTAACCCATCTCCATTAATCTGTATATTACCACATGGCAGTGGCTTTCCAGAAAGTTTCAGCATGTCTGACTCTAGCCACATCTTCATGATGTTTCTCTAGCTCTGCCTTCTTCCTCCCATTCTATAGGCCAAGTCAGTTGTCTATTCATTAACCAATAAAAGCAACACATAGACAGACAGAAGGACCTCCCACACCACCTTGATAAAACTACCCCCCTCCGTTAATTCAGTCAAGAAAATTGTCCACATGCATGTTTTCAAGACCTTTTTCCCATGTGATTCTAGATTCTGTCAAGCTGACTATTAATACTATCCATTGCAATAGATGACAAGATCAAGTAAATTATAACCCAAGACCTGGAGGCACCCTCTCAGTCATATGTGACTCATTTGTATCTGAATTAATGTGCTTTTAATCTAGGTATCTTCACTTTATTTTAAGAAACTGCTTACTTAGGCTTCCTATGAATATGACTGCTTGAAAGAATATCAAGCTATTTTTATTAAAAATTTATATTACTATATTAACATGAGTATTGACATGTGTATGATATGTTTTTACAAAGAAGGGTGTTATCTCATTTTTTTTTACTGGAATCGTCAAATTATTTTCTTATTTGTGCTATTGAAATCAATGGCTATATAAAACACTAATCCATCCACACCCAGTGGTACTCTACACCCAGAATGAACCCTTTTTTTTTCTGAATGTTGCCCTGGTCATGTTCTTTTATTCCAATAAGAGGAACATAACTAGTACAGGAACGAACAGGAAATGGAACAGATTGCCAGAGAGTGTCAGGCCAGCACTGTAGTTTCTAAATAATGAAACTGCAACATTTTAATTCTGAACTATATCCACAATTATTTGTTTCAATAAAATATTGTGAAAAATGCTATCCAAGTCTATATATTTATGTGAAACATATTAGTTTTACCCACTAAAAGTTTAAGTTGAAGCATAGTCATATTATTGTTGAGATTTTAAAATATACAAATTTATAAATATATATTTTTAACATTAGAAGTGCACAAACACATGTATATATCACATATAATTCAAATGACAATTTAAACTGAAGGACAATAAAAACAATGCTCTAGATTCTAGACAAATAAAAAAAGCAGCAGAAAATTGTACTCTCTTTTTTTTCCAGCACTATGTTAAGAAATATAATAATGTAGTAATCTGAAATGGAAAAAGAAATTTAGGTCATTCAGATAATTTAAAGTTTTGAATATATATGTATTATCTCTTTTATCCATACCAATTACTGACTATCAAGCTACATTCCTTTAAAAATAGCATAACAGACCATGATTTATACTGTAGTTTTCATCCTTTCTTCCTGATTAATTATAATCTTTTTTATCATAATAAAGTTTTAAATTTGAATAAAATAGCAGAATTAAGACATTAACTTGACTTTTACTAAAACAGATAGTCCTAGACTAATTATATGTAACCAGAGTTTTTGGACAAAAGCATAAACATAGCATGGTCTTAGCTACCAGCCCCAATACTGCACTTAAGTAGCAGGGGACTGGTGAAAAGTGAGAAGAATAGATTTAACCGGTGGTGCTAGAAAGAAGCACAGACAAAAGCGTCTAGTGACTCATAGATTATTGCTATGGTTCTGACATTAATTTTAGTTCTTAAAAGAAGAGCTGGACCAGAGGGGTAAGAGGGATGGATATGTGATTAAACACTCCAGAAGTAGGTGTGGTCTGCTATAGCATTGTTTCTGTTATGGTTACACTTGTTTCTTTGAGGAACTCATACTCATTGGAGGGACAAGGTGTCTTCAGGTAATGATTATTTTTGTACTAAGGACAATCTTACATCTGAAGAGTGATCTGTCCTGTGAGGGATAAGGTGACTGACTGTCCATGTGAGACAATTACCAGGGAACTTTAGTGGCCAGTACTTGTTTATTTTTTGTTGATGTGGTAAAAACAAACAAAAATAGGTAATTTAATAAAACCCTGACAAACTACATTGAGGTTTATTTTGACTTACTATTTAAAGGATTAACATCCATCATGGTGGAGAACTCACAAATGGCAAAAATCAGGGAAGGCATGGAGGTAGGATGAACAAACTAACTGGTTTTATAACACCTACACTCATATATAGAGCCTCGGAGTCTTTCCCCAGTGGCATTCTTCCTCCAACATGGGCCCACCTCCTAAACATTTTATAATCTTCCCAAACAGTACCTCCATCCGGGAGCCAAACATTCCACTGAATGAGATTATGGGGAATATTTTATATTAAAAAGCATAGTAGTGCTTTTAAGAAATCTTGAATGAAGACATTTAAAAATCTGACTGCCGGATAACCCTATTATTATTATTGTCTCTGTGCCTTCAGACATAAAAAAGAATGAGACAGGTTTTCAGTTAGTATAGCTGCTCCTTGAATAATCAACATGTCTCTGTGTAGTTATAAAAGTAAGCAAGTGGCACAAAGCAAAGGAGAGGGATGAAAAAGGAAAGCATCAATGCCAGGATCCCATCATTCTTTCATTTCTTTTGTTAGAAGACAGTGCTTCCTATCAAAAGCAGCTTCTACAGGCTTATTAAGTTCATAATCCTTGATATTATATTTGATGAGAGAATGATAAAATTTATAATCTACTATATATGAAAAGCATTTTAATAGTTTATACTTTCTTTTGTGTACTTATGTATTATATATATATATATTTAATAAATACTTAATTTATTATAGATGGAAAAGGATTATTAGACTAATGTCCTTCTCTTTATGCATTATTATCAATACATATAGGAGTCAAGAGTTGACTGGCAAGAAACCTGAGGCAACCAAGGGCTGATCTTATCAGAAGATAGGGTGTACAAATGTCTTGCAAACTAAAAGAGATATTTTAAAGAAAAAAGGCACCTCAAAAGGTTTTTATAAGAAAGAAAGGGGGTATACAGCAGGGGAAAAATGGGTCTTGAGTGAAATCTTGCTCAAACACAATGTCTTCTTTCTCTGTCAGGAACACCACAAATGATCTTGACCATCTGAGTCTAGTTTCTGTGTTTTCTGTACACAAACAGACTAAACTTATAAAATTTAGATTCTACAGCAATTTACATGATTTTTATCATTTGATACAGAGAAAGAAAGAATTTGGAGGGAGATTGCCCTTCCTCATATCATCTGGAGGTCATCAGATGTTCTGATTTCTGTGAATCTAAAGTCCATTTATCAGTTCATAATGAGTTAGGATTTATCTTCACTAGACTTGTGAAAAATAAGTTTGGTATGGAGTTCTGCAGTAGAACCACAATAAGGACCTGGATTCAAATACCCTAAGAAGTGGATATTTCAACAAAGTCATCAAATATATTTCAGCAAATAAAAACTGACAAAACAAATTTTCTCAGAAATAATTGTAGTAATAATTTAAATATGAATCTACATCTATAAATCTACAAGGTAGAAAAGACATACCTATAAGTTCAAAAGTAATTTACACATTTCCATTGATTTTTAATTTGTGACAAGAGCCATGTAGTCTTGTAGACTTAATGAACTAATTTAAAAATAATGTGACTTTGAAGCAAGCTAGAATTTCAAAGCATTTTAGGTGAAGAACAAAAAATAATGTTTTTCTAAGTTCCTTTCTTTCCTATTTAGTTATTTTTTATTTTTAAACAATATTTTCTTTAATTTCTACATGCCAATCTCATTTCTCTCTCCCTCCCCTCTTCCCGTTTCCCCTACTTTGACCCCCTCCATTCCCAGAGAGGATAAAGCTTCTCGTGGGAAATCAACAAGTCTGTCACATCACTTGAGGTAGGACCAAGCCCCCCCCACCCCCATATGCAGGCTGAGCAAGGTATCCCTCCATGTGGAATGGGCTCCAAAAAGCCAGTTTATGCACTAGGGATAAATGTTGACTCCACAGCCAGTGACCCCACAAATGGCCCAAGCCACACAACTGTCACTCACATTCAGAGGGCCTAGTTTGGTGATATGCAGGCTCCTATTTAGTTTTACTCTTTTAATAAGTGAAATACCATCATGGGATTGGAAATTTACAGTTCTTAAAGTATAAACATTGGTCTTCCCATTGACTCCTTTACTGTGATTTTACATTAGTTGATTGGCACTAAAGACTTTTGGTTTTGTGGAACCACAGATTTCATCAGCGTATGTCAGCTTGTTGAATTATATGAGCCACTGAATTCTATTTCTGAAGATTCAAGTAGTTGTATATAGGAAATTTGTTGATCAGTTATTGATAAGTTCTACTTCTCTGTGAGTTATGTGATCAAATTTAAGACAGAAAAATGATCATCTGATTCATACCATCAAATTTAATTATCTGTTAATTAAGATTTTTGGAGAAATACATTATTGTTCAAGTTGTGAAAGAAGTAAATTTAAAAATATCATAGAAGTAAATTAAAAAATATCATGTGATATTATCATCATCAAAATGGATGCTTTAGATAAGAAAAAAGAAGGTATAAAAATTACAGGCAAAAAACAATGAAAATTAATACAGAAAAAAAAGTGCAGTAGACCTTTCCATTGGCAGAGTACTCCTCACCCTACCTGTCAAGGGAAAAGAGACTCATTTCACTTTATGGGAGAGTATTTGAATCTGTAGGACCTTCCCAGGAAAACTTTTGAATATTTATATATAAATATTCCTGGAAAGTGAGGACATGTACCTCTACACACACACACACACACACACACACACACATTATATTTCCATTTGAATGATGATTTTGCCATGGCAATATATTATAATGAAGATGGAGTTCACTTCAAGGTTTGTTTTAGGTTAAATTTGTTATCACCTTGACAGTCAACAGTGATAATTTGTTCATAGCTCCTTTGTTCTATTTTTTTTTACCTATTTCATATCTCTGATTCTTACTAGATCAGTTTCCCAGCTCTTCTTTTAAGAATTTGCACAGAGGAAAGTTAACATACAGTAAAGTGTCCAGCTGCCCACAACTGGATTATTCATGAAATTTATGTATGTTGATTTAATGATTAAATTTTATTAATGAACATTTTGATGATGACAGCTCTTCAGAGATCTGCTTTGTAGGGTTCAATGACTCATTGGAAGAAAAGAAAGCAGTGAGCCTTTAAGTTGAGCCTTTAAGTGTCTCCTATTCAGTCAAATTTCATGTGCTGTGAGGAGATACCATGGCCATAGCAACTCATGTAAAAGAAAACAATTAATTGGGGCTTGCTCACATTTTCAGAGGTTTAGTTAATTACAGGCATGGCAGGAAGTATAGTGTCATGCAGGAAGACAAGGAACCGGAGAGGTAGATGAGAGAGCCACAGGCATCAGGAAAACAGCACTAGGTTTAGCTGGAGCTCATGAAACCCCAAAGCCCTTCCCCAGTGACAAACTTCCTTCCTTAAGGTCACAAGTATACCAACAAGGCCACACCTACTAATTCCTGTCAAGTAGCAACATTTTCAATGGCCTAGCATTCAAATCTATGAGCCTATGGTGGGCATTCTTATTCAAACCACTAAAGATTTCATCTAGAAAGATATATCTTTAGAATATCACAATGGATTTGAATTTCTTAACCTATTTACCAAGAACCAGGATGACAAAAATCATCTGCATTCTGGTGAACTAAAGAGTATTTGGCATTTATTAGCCTGGTGAAGCTTCTGTTCATCCCAAGAATTACAGAAGATAGAAATTAAAGAAGAAATTGGGGAGCAGACTCTTTCAAGGGAAGCCCTATCAAAAGAAGATGAGCTAATAAAAACAGCATGTAAAGACCTAAGAATATCATGTTAAAGTCTTAGAAACAACCAAACAAGCAAAGGGCAAAAGAATGAAGAGAGATGTGTGATAAGTAGGTACATATTTCTTCGAACATTTTTTCAGGTATCTTCTATGAGTATTTTTGGAGAATACTTACTAATTTTTGTATCAGTAAACTTTGTCTAGCCCATTATTTTCCATATTTGGATAGTGATGTAGGAGGGTCATCTGTCTATGTGTTTCTTTCATTGGTTAATAAAGNAGCCATGCGGGAGCTGGGCGGGACGAAAAGCAGGGCCCGCTCCCCTTATTACTAAGAGTTGTAGATCTCAATAAAATTGAAAGCCTGAACATACATAATTTTCTTCCTCACCGTGTGAACTGCAGCCTTGTTATTTTCAAATTTCAAACTGATAAAAAAAAAGAACATCAATATATCTTATCCGGAGAATGACAGTTTTAGATAGGAATTAGCACCTTCAGCTCTTCAGGGTTCATGACTGGGACTGGAATTGCATATGTGCTCTCCTGGTTCTCTACCATGTTGACTGCAGATCTTAGCAACTTTCAATTTCTTTGACCACAGGAACCAATTCTTTACAATAATATCTTTTAAAAATTTTCTCTTTTCTTCTTCCTACATATATGCATATATAAAATATGTTTATTTGCACACATATATATATATATATACTTTATGCACATTTAATATAGACCAGAGTTGGAGTAAATAGTGCAATATAAATTAATGAATACTTTTGTACTAATTATTCTTCAGTAGAAAGACATTTTAATATAGTCAGTTATTTGCATCAATTTTGTTACTCATTTAATTTTAATGTTTTACAATTAGAAACATTAAGCATGTCTCAGTGTGCTTCCATTTCTGAAATTTTAGAGGTCAGATTTGGAAGGGGCCTGCAAGACTCCCTTGAGCATTGACACTTTGATTTCAGACTAAGAGTTCAGCAGGGGAACCATTTGATCAGTAGTAAACTCCTAACCCATGAAAGTCGTGAGAAAATAATTTTTGTCTTGTATTAACTTGCTAAATTATTGCAGAATTAAACATTTCCATTCTATGTTCCCACTTTGACATGGAGATTTAATTGTATGGATTTCAATCTTTTTCATATGTGAGGGTGAGCCATCTTCAAATTATGATGCAAAATGAATTTTGTCTACTTTGCTCATTGAAATGTCTAAATGCTCTAAGGGTGTACAGAAAGGCCAGCCTCCCAGAACAGCTGCCTGATGTGGTGTGCTTTTAGCTTATTTGAATGCAGAGAGATTGAGTTAGAAGAGCTTTAGTTATTCATTTTGGGGAAAAGTGCCTTTGTGAATTAAGTGATAGGGCTATTTGCAGGAAGCATTAAAATATTTATGTTCACAAATGGCAAACTCCTGTTACTTGATACTGAATATTTTCTGGCTTTCTACTGTCATAAATATTTTGGGCAATTGAGTTGTGAAGACAGTGTCAAATAGAAGGAAAATTAGAGAGTATTCAAAGGTTAAGAATCTGGATGTGAAACAAATTTAAAAACACCAAATATAGCATTTGTCAATTATGATAATATATTCAGTTAATAATACACTGTAAATATCTGAAGTTTATTAAATAGCAAATGTATCAAGCAACTAAAAAGCCTATTTTAGCTCAATTCCAGGATAGGTCATCGTATTATTAAGTCTTAAAGTACAACATACTAGCCAGGATTAAGTAACTTATAAAACAGCCTAAATTCCTTTCCAGAAGCATCTTTTATTTCTAAACTGTATCATAGGCCATTGTGGGGTTGCAGCAGACTTAGTAGCATTGGTGGAGTCATATTGGGATCCAAGCCTTCAAACAGTTTATGTACGAGAGACTTGTAAAACTGAAAGATTGGAGAATACAATATTCATTTCACGCACATACTAGAGGCCGCACCTCTGCAAAAGTTTGGTTGTAGATATAAATTACCTCTGTGTTGAGAAAGAGGGTATCATAAGTCTTTATCAGAGATTTGTTGACAGTCACAGAATTTTAAGTGGTGCACTAATGCAAATTGTTTGCTAACAACACCTAATAAGAAACACAAAAATATATGATACAAAACAATGAGACTTGCATATATACTAAATAATATAATATAAAAATGACTCTTGTACAATACTGAGTCCCAAATAATCAGAATTATGTATTCAATGTCATGCCATTTTGTTTTCTAGCACTTTCTTTAATAGGATCATAATTTAGCTCTAATATGGCCTAATTCATGAAAACAAAACCTCAGGGAGTATTGCGCACAATGGTTGGCTCATCCAGACAGATTTAGGTCTTAATAAAACCATACACTAAATAAACAGGCATATTCTCTATTTTTGTGTGATCTCTCTCCAAAATATGCCACTTAAATTGTAAGATCCTTCCTGCTCAGATAACTCCAGCTTTTTCTAAGTCATAATTTTAATTGATAAATTCAAAATAAAATTTGCATATGTTTAATTCTACATAAGTGAATTCATATTGAAATGAATTTTTAATAAACATTTAATTGAAAGTGAGCAATGAATTTGAAATAGGGGAATGGTTAGCAATGAATTTGAAATAGGAGAATGGTACTTGAGAGGGTTTGCAGGGAGGAAAGGAAAGGGTAAATGTCATTGTTACACTATAATAAAAAATAATTGTCTTTAAATAAAAAGATTAAGTAATATATATATATATATATAGTTATACTTACAATGTGATCTTTATGCAAAGTACTCTTTTTTCAAGTTTGTTGGAAACAATTAGTCTTATGTATTCAAGGAAAGCCTCTGCACTTCTTTATCTAGAAGCTTTAGTTTTAGCCGTATTCTACTCCATCCTCTTTCATCTATATTGGTATGTCCTGGACAAGACCAGACTGCTTTCTCTCTTTGATGAACACCAGTGTATTAATTACACTACATAATCTTTTTCTATATCTACGCTATGCAAAAAGTCTATAAAATAGCAAATCCAGCACAACTTATCAATCATGTCTCTTCTTCAGCTGTCACAATCCCACTGTACTTCTTCATATGTAAAAAATAATGATAGAGAAAGAAAATATCCCAATATCACTTCAGAAGCTCTTTCTATAGAACTCTGTTTTCGCTGAGAACTCTTTGCATATTCCTTTGAGTACGGTTAGAATGGTTTTATACATCTCCTTAATTTTTGGCAGGAAAATTATACCCAACATATCAAGTGTTACTTGCAAAATCCACCTATATTTCTAATTCTCCCTTCTCCTCACAAGGTTTTCTTTTTTCAGTTATAAAGAAATGTCACCTTTTTTTTCCCCCTCAGCATTGTAGTGTGTGGAGCTTTAATTCATCTGATCCGTCATTTCCAGGAGCTAATTGTGTATAAGGTACATCTCCTAGGCAAGCCATTTCACCATTTCACCTGGTTGCCATGACATAGCTTTTACAAGTGACATCTATTAAACTATACAGTGGAAAACTCTGAGAAACATAACTTCCGAAGACTTTCAAAAATCAAGCTACCATTAAAATACACCAAAGCTCTCTTATAATCTTAGCAATGACTGCAGAAACACTCATTATGGAACTTTTTCACTGGAAAAGACAAAATAAAAGGACTCTGCAATGTGAAGCCCTTGATTTTCTCCCCCAACGCTCACAATGGACAGCTTCTCTAGGGCTGCTGTCATCGCCTGTGGATTGTAATTTGCCACATTGCAAAAGTGCACTGGGCTCTTAGAGGCCTGTGCTTCTCCATGCTGTTTTGTGAATGGGCTCTCAACTGTCAGCCTAGTGTGTGTCAGATGAGGTTGGAGAATTCAGCACTGAAAACTGTGTTGTAACTTACATTCTAAAGGAATCTGTAGTGTGTCTAGAGAATGTGTGTGATCAACCTATAAAATGGGTTAGGATGATTTTCTAGAATATACTGTAAGCTCTCTTGAAAGTGATGGCTATACTTACTCCATAAAATCTGTGTTGCATAGTGGGAACCTCTTACTGGGTGACCAGGACCTATCATGTTCTCAATGGAATGGTCCTTTTTAGTGGATATTAATCATGAAAATCTCAGATTGCTTGTGTTTAATGATATAGCTCATACCATTCATCCACCGTTCCTGGAACCTGTTCCTATATTAAAGCTTTTATGAGCACAGATCCACTATTTTTCTAATATCTTCCTTCATGGAAGCCCAAGTTAAGATCTAGAATCATCGAACCTGCCCATAGCAAACAAGTAAAGCAGCAAAATGCCTGTCTAACTCTCTCTCAATGACATATCTCTCTGTCATGTAGAATACACTCCATGTGCATATTTTAAAAAGATTATTACTTATAAAATTACAAGGTATGACTACAGTAAGATAAAAATCAAGTTGTCATTTCTATGAAGAAAATTGCTCTTTTATATTGTCAATTGGTGGCTACCGAGGGAAGAGTAGTCAATTTTCTTTGGGGAGTGGCTGGCAAGTGATGTGTTGCCTGTACCATAGTGGATGAGTCCACAGTTGTATACATTTTGGCTGCAGTTATTGGAGTCAGTGGGATATAACAAAAATAAGAGGACATGGGCAAGAAAACATGATATATGGGAGGGGGATTGGAGGGAGGAAGTAGAGGTGGATATGATTATGATGCATACTCCCAATATATGAATTTTTTAATTCTTTTTTTGTTGCTTTAAATCTATTTCACATTTTTTTTTATTTTTTTACTGATTTTCTAAATAATGAAAATCAGAAGGAAACCCTTCTGAATGCTGCTTTTGGGTGTACATAACTTATCATATAGTTCAAATTACCTTTAAACAAAATGGCCATGACTCTAAGTGGGGTCCTTGATAGGGTTGGTATCTTCAAAAAGTCAAGATCATGGAATAAGGCACAATTCCAAGTTCACAGCTCAGCTGCTGGCACAGCTAAACTATGATGCAAGTAGAATCTGTGCTAATTGCATGTCTGAAAATTTCCAGAAGACTACTAGGAAGAACTGTGGGGACCATGATATACAGATTCCTGTTTCTTTCCTTAGCTGAAACAAGGGTGGAAAGGTTTAAGAGTGATCTGCTACCAAGAAGGGAAAAATCATAATTGTGAAGGAAAGATGGAAGGGGGAAGTAGACTGGAGAGAAAATAAAAGAAGGAGAACAGGGGGGCGGAAAGAGATGTTCCTGCTTTCTAGCAGTTTTCCCTCCCTTTGTTCCTTCTCTAATGTTTCACCACATAGCATAGGCTATGCCTCTGAATCAAAATCCTCCCACCTGAGCCTCCTGAGTGCTGGGACGATAGATGTGTGCTATTAAGCATTCTGAACAACAGAGCAGAAATAGCTGTGCACAGAGAGAGGCACTTACAATCATTCTTATAAACCTTAGCACAACACACAACTTTCCATGAAGAAACAATGCATCAGAACAGAAATATTTGTCATGTATTAATTATCTGAATTTGCAACTATAGTCTTTTGATTGCTCAGGGATTTGTTGAGAGGTTAATGTTAGAAAGCAACAAACAAAACTGAACATGTTAACTCTCAAGAAAAGGATTTAATATTGATGAGACTCAATTACTTAGGAGGCCAACCCCAAAATTTGTTATTTCTCTTTTATAATGAGACAGTGAACACAGGAGAGATGGTGGCCTAGTTAAGGCAAATTGGAATAAATGAATGATTATGGTTAAATTAGCACATGGTTGGGGACTTTCATTAGGTGATAGAATTAGAAAATGGTGCTTGGCAAGGAAAAGATAAGTTCCCTTATAATAATACCTTTGCACCCAGTTTGAAGAGAGTATAATTAGAAAGTGTGCCTAAATAGTGATCAGCCTGGGGCCAAGCTCATAAAACCACATCTTAACTTAGTGTGCAATTTGAGTACGTGATGTGAAGAATAATTATATATCAAAAATAACTATTAATTGGAGCTTTTACTGATCATTATACTGACAGACATTCAGCAGTTTTATAAATAATAGCTTATACATACACACATATGGATACTGGTATTAACATAAATTCAAATAACACAAAGCAAGAAGGAAAATGCTAAGTTTCATTCAAAGCTACAAATCTATAAGTGGCAGAACTTGTCAATATGAATGCTTGGTAGCCACTAAAGGTTGAAATTCAGGTAACTGGTGTGATTAAAAGCATGCAGCTATTTAAACTTCCATAGGATGCTTCTTAATAAGGCAAAGCAGGTGAAGAGTGGATTGGTTCTTTGGCACAAGAAAAGGATAACATAAATTTCTCAGTTTGCATTATTTTACAGAAGTCTTTAGGGGCTGGAAAGGGCAAATGAAACAAGAGGCTTTAAGGGCAGATAGGAAAAACTATACAGATATTATGCTGTGACGAGGAAAGATGAAAGACATAATGTAAAGCTGCTGAGTTAAGGAAGAGAAGCAGCAAGGAGGTCATAGAGAAAGACTGCTCTGGCAGACTGAGTAAGGCCATTTGTGAGCGTGCAGCTTGATATGAAATCTAAATACGAGAAAGGAAAGGAAAATCAGAGGCAGACATTAATACCAACCATGGAAGGTCAAGCCAAAAGAAGGTTATCAGGAGGCAACTGCAGATGGAAGCCATGTTTCTGACAGAAAGTAGGTTTCAGAAGTTAGAAAGTGGGTTCCAGAGAGCCACAGTTGGAGAGCTAATGATAAGACAGAAAAGGTGAACAGTCGCAGAATCAGAAGTAAAGAGCTTCTTGATGACCTGTCTTGTAACTCAAGCAGCACAGGCACACAGATGTGCGAGAGATGTACTTCATGGCTCTCTTAGGAAAGAGGAAAACACAGTCAGTGCCAGGAAAAGTCATATGAAAAATAAGGAATTGTGGGGAAGTGAACTACTTCTGGAATCTTTCTAGTGCTTAGTAAATGGAAACACACACATAAACAAGGAAATATTATTTTTACTCCCTTTATTCTTCTCTGAAGAACAATGTATAACAAGATGCAGTAAGACTAGGCACAAACCCTCATATCGTGGCTGTGCTAGGTCACGCCATAGGCAGAAAAGGATTTCAGAAGCTGGCGAAGCAGTTAGGGACACCTCCTCACTCCCGCTATTAGGAATCTCACAGAACACCAAGCTACACAACTGCAGTGTGAATGCAGAAGACCCCGTGAAGACCCATACAGGTTCTGTGACTGCTTCTTCAGTAGCTGAGACCCTGTGAGATTTTATGAGTCTTTCTTTAAATATACCGATCTTATGATATGACTCTATGGAGTTTTTAGCATGTGGAGACAATATATTTTCTAATTCTGCATTTTTATCCTCAAAAATAATGCTGAAGTGAAAATTTCTTAGAATAAACAATTTTGATACAACTTTATAAGTACAAAGATGGGACAAGTGATTTGAAGTACAAATTTAAAAAAGTACTAAATTACATGGGGAAAATATGTCACGTCAGATTTATTCTTTCAAATGGATTATCTTACACTTTTTAATGCCTCTGGTT
Organism: Bramus lutescens; assembly: GCA_001685075.1. Classification (NCBI taxonomy): domain Eukaryota; kingdom Metazoa; phylum Chordata; class Mammalia; order Rodentia; family Cricetidae; genus Bramus; species Bramus lutescens. Next base: position 92,116 of record LOEQ01003045.1, on the reverse strand, counting down.
TTGTGTTTTCAAAACCATCATATACTTATTACCAAAATTGCCCATAATACTCTTCACAACAGAGATGATACCTCCAGAGGCCACTTTGGTCACCCCCAAAGCCATGGATTCCATGAAAGTAAGTTTATATATCCCTGCAGTGTTCTGTCAGTGTTTTGTGGTGAACCACCATTTAACAGGAGAGAGCTGCATAACCCATGTTGAAGGCTTTCAACAGAATTTGATGAGTTGCTGCCTGACTAATTTGACAATCGGTGCCAAAATGTGTACCAACGAATGATAAATTAGTCGGAAGTCTAATCCTGCTTCCCCAAAGGTTCTCAATTTTTAAATACTGGTTAAGGCATTTCAATTCTTTGAAGGAAGGAACTTTTGATTTTATGTGTATAATATATACTTGTGTTTAAAAAGAGCTAAAATGGTAAACCTTTACACACTTTTCAATTAATTGCATTGAATTTCATGAGTAAATATTACTTCAGTTTTAATTGTGTACTTATAGGCTGTTGGTAGTTATCTATGACTTAAACTAAATTTGTTTACATCCCAGGAATGGAATTAAAATAATTCACTACTCAAGTCACAATAAAGAGACTCAGAAGGTTACATTAATGTATCTCTGCATATATATTTTTTAATTCAGTGAAATGCTTTCTACAAATATATATATATGTATGTTTTCAAAGAATTATGAAAGAAAAAAGTTCATCTGTGTGAGGAGCAATAAGAAGAAGGACATGGAAAGGGTTGGACTTGGGGGAAGGGAGGCATTTAAGTGAGGAATGGGCGGGGCAAGTGATATAGTTTAAAAATATAATGATAAAAATAATAAGTCACAGCCAAAAACACTAAAAGTAGTTCGCAAGTGTCATCTGATTTACTTTTTAATGACGCAGAAAGTTATTTTCATCTTCATCAGCACGAGTGTGCTATAGCAGGGCATGGACGAGCACGATGGTGTTTGTTCACTATGTCAGAGTACATTGCTTTCGAGTGTCAAGGTCTTTGTGGTCCTAGTGTGTCACCTCAGATCTCTGCAGTGTCCGTTACACCATCTTTTCTAATCCCACTGCTCGAAAACAAAACCAAACGGGAGATCTAACTCAGACCTAATAAAGAAATTAGATATGTATAATTTAAAAACTCATTTGTTATTGCTATTTATGTACCTTGTCACTTATGTGAATTTCCTGTGAGATTTGGTCTCCCTATTTCTCTCCTCAGTAAACAGTATAAAAGAAAAAGAAAGTCTCTGTGTATGGGGAACAACAATGTGATCCATGAGATCATATTTTGTTCACTGCTTTAACTTAAACAAAATAATTATGAAACAGTTTAAAGGTGTATGATTTAAAAATATGAGAACTGGTAAAGGTATCCATTTTGGGTTTGTAGAATATTTTCCCTATTGGTAAAATTTTATGTATATGTGGAAGTATGTGTGCATTGCTTTGCCCTTATACATAAATTTTCTGGTCATGTTTATAACTATATTATAGGTGATTGAATCTTGAAAAATGTTCAATAAATCAGGTAGAAAGAGAACAATATCTTTTTATTCCATTTTATTTTTAATATTTTGAATTTTTATTTATGATATGAATATGTATTACCTTTTCCTTTAAAAGAATTTGCATAACTATAATAAAATATCTGTATTCTCAAAAGATTTAAACCTATTGTCCCTGCCCAAATAAGTATAGCAAATGCAATAATAAAAATTAATAACTTCCTCAATGATTTCTATGAGGAAGCAACATAGAAATGGTAACTTAGGCTATAAATACAGAACAGTATAATGAGCAGAACATTAAACAGGGCTCAGTTTCCTTCTTTTTGGTATGGAGCCAGGAAAAGAGGTTACTATAAATTTTTAATTCAGTGCTATGCTTTCTACAAATGCAATTGTAAGAAAGATTCCTACCATAAATAAAATGAAAACAGTTCCAAATACCAGGATGGTCAGGCCTTCCTCGGAGTCTGCCACTCTCAGTCTCTTATCCTCACTAGCTCTTGTGTATGCAATGTCCGAAAGGCTGTCTGGTCTCTTTTGAAACAGCTATTAGCTCAAATCTGTTGTTCAACCTTGCAAAAAAGCTCTGTTACTTAGTTGTTGTTTGTTTGGGTAAAGGGTTCTCTTTAGCCCTGTTATGATAGGTCTCACAATATTTACATGTTCCTAGCAATTTTGTCTGCCATAGCGTATAAGATCTAGTTGTCTATAAATCAGGAGTATGAATTGTCTTCGAAAGAAATGATCTCACCTCAGCAGGTGCTAGTTTTCTCCCAGTAACTCTCTTCACTGAATGAAGTATTCACAAGAGGGAGTCGATTATTTATGCCAATCCCAATTAATGTCATAGCAGTAATGAGACAAAAACCTCTCCTGGCAGCAAGTGTTGCCCAACTCCAAATTCCACACCTATAGTTTTATACATAAATTGATTATAGGGTAATGTAAAAATAAATGAACAACCAAAACGAATTGTACAAAGAATGAAATAAGATTGTTGATTTCTCATGCATTCTGCATTTGTGATTCTATATACCAAGTACGAGCAGGATTAAGACGCATGTTTTTTCTGTTTGTATAAAACACCGTTGACACTTTGATATCTCAGCTGTAGTGTGTATGGTGTGTGTATGTGTTCCTTGAAATTTTCACGTGATAGAATGTGGCCATAGTGAAAGATGTTCACCTGAAGATTCCATTTTTCCTTGCACTTGTTTTTTTTTTAAATCTGTTAAAATTGATAAATATATTGACAGGTTTCATGTTAGACCAGCCCCTCCTTTTCTGGCATGAGCTCCATGGAATAATGAGCTCCAAATAATAATAATTTAAAAATGTGGTTAGATAGTATTTAATAATAAAAAATGCTCTTACATGAAGAGCCCTAAAAGTCAGTGTGAGAAGGGTTTGAGTTCAGCATTACTTTGAGGGGATAAATTAGATTTCTGAGATGTCTGCTAAGTCAGTATATTAGAATGCCTGTGGAGTGTCAGAACTGAAAATAGGCAAGAGTTTCTGATCCCAAGAACAACCCAAATTCACCTAGCAACTCACTTTTTAACAGTTGTTCCTGGCTAAAGACATTCGGAGATTCATTTGAAGATGTCAGGAGACTTTTCCCAGAGCCAGGCTGTTGCGCCAACTTCCTATTACGTAAATTGTCTGCAAATTTCTGTAGATGACGGAACTTTCAGTGCTTAGGATCACCAGCACGTGTTCTGAGTTTCCTGGGACTTCTTCACAACTACTTCTGCAAAGCCGAGCCCCCACCCCCTCCCCCAGCAATGAAACCCGCTGGGCAGAAGCCCTACACAGATTGTTTCTCCTGCTAGGTTATTATCCTAGGTCTTTTAGCTTTCTATTTTCAGTCTTTTCATGGATTGATATTAGTTTTACCTCAGTAATTCTCCTCAAAATTCAGTTGTGTGTTTGCCACATTGATTCGTTTTTGTGAAATAGATGGCTATGATATATCATCATTCAACCACCCTGAATTTCCCGTGCAGATGCTGTTCTTAAGAATTCTGGCCTCGGCTTTAGGTTGGATCTTGCTGTGTCATGATCTCAAGCTACTATGTTATAGAATATTTAGGGTGTTTTTAAACAAATATTTTAAGAGCATACCCTGTAATTTTATACCTATGGAATTATTTTATATACTTCTATTAATCTTAATTCTTCATTTTAGCATGTATAGGAAAGATAAAAAATTGAATATACAAGTAAAAAATATTAATAATATTTAAAGCATAATATATTACATTTGATATTTAAATATTAATTTTATGAAATCTGAGTCTCTTCAACACATCATCTGTGCATACTTATATGTTTATAAACAATCAAACATACATATAAATGTGTATATATAATAGGAACATATACATGTGTACATGTATAATATATATGAAATAGACTGCATCCATCAGAGAGTACAGCTGAATTAAGTTAAGCAGCTGCACCACCTCTGACAGGCCTGTAGCTATATAGCATTCATCCCCAGAAGACCACAGGCTATAGAATCAAAGAGAAAGACTCTTTAAATAGACCTACTTTGTACAAATTCCATCTCTCCTCATGGAGAGTGCAAATTGTAAAGTGTGGCCTAGGAAAAGTCAAGTTATACCTATACCGCTTTTCTCTATCATACAATATGCACAAGGATAAAAGGTAAAAGTTTTTATTGCATAAATTAAACTCTTCATATTCTGAGCTAAGGCTTTTTTTTCCCAAACAAGTGAAAGACCTGCATGACAAGAAGTTTAAAACTTTGAAGAAAGAAATAGAAGAAGACACCAGAAAATGGAAAGATCTCCCAGGCTCTTGGGTAGGGAGAGTAACATAGTAAAAATGACCATTTTACCAAAAGCAGTCTACAGATTTACTGCAATGCCCAGCAAAATCCTAGCAAAATTCTTCACAGATTTCAAAAGTATAATATTCAACATCATATGGAAAAACAAAAAGGGAAGAATTTTTAAAAATTGATTTACATTATTTCAGAAAAAGGCAGTGAACTATAAAGAATATACATTCTTATAATAATGCTTCCTGGTGATATCTGTTAATAGTATTAAAACTGTCCAGTGTTCCTGGATTTCAGCATGCTTTCTCATAAATTAGTTGATGTGATGGTCTAGACAGCCAGTTCAGTAAGTAGATAACAAAAGGATAGCTATTCTGTGATTTCCAGAGAATCTTTTCCATGTTAACCACAAAGTCTGATACTTTGCTTAAGTTATTTCCCATAAAAAAGTTACCTCATGAAAATATCTAGTTTTATTTTGATATCAGAAAAGTAAAACAGGTACCAATCCTTTCATTCTCCCTTAGAAAAACTTAAATCCTGTTTTATAGTTGACTCTACAGTTAAAGAGCTTTTGACTGCTAAGATCACTTAAAATGCAGTTCTTACAGTCTCACTGAGTTCTATACTGCTCCCAACAGGGTTTGGGTCAGAAATGTTGCAATATAGATTAACATGCTAACTGCTTTTCCATTGAGATCAGTTTCTTTTGCAAATGTTATTCTTTTTTGAGTTGTGTTTTTGTGGAAGTAGGAAAAATAACATTCTTATATTGAAGGAATCTTAAACAAGAAAACAAAGTTTTATACTTATTCCAGTATAAATGTGAATCTTAGTAAATTATATTATTTTTAATATAACAGATTTGAAATATATCTTTCTTTATTTCTTCATTCAACACTTTCCATCCCATGTTCATCCTGGATGAATTCTTTGTTTTGTCCTCTGCGTTTGGAGATAGCATTGAGCATATGTTAGGCAATCCCTCTATTATTGACCTAGGTGCCCAGCTTTTTGCTTTTTGTTTGTTTGTTTCTGCTTAGTTACAAATCTATTTTTTATTTTTGAAATTAAAATATAATTAAATCATTTCCCCTTACTTTTTTCCTCCACCCCTTTCCTTGTACTCGATTTCCATCCTTTCTAAAGTTATTGTTCATATATATATATATATGCATGTGTGTATATGTACACACATCCATACACACTCATATGTGTGTGTGTAAGAGCGAGAGACTAAAATGTACATGCGGCATTTTCAGTATATATAACATTACTTGTATGTATATGGCTGCAGAACTGAGTCCTTGGTTATTGGATAGCCATCTGTGGGATGGGAGAGCTTTTCTTTTTGAAAACCATGTATCCTGCTCTAAGCATTTCTTAGTTTCTTGTGTTTCTGTGCTGACATTGACATCTCCTGATCTTTACATTTACTATGTTAGCATGTCTATTATTTTTGCCCTTGTTCAGGTCTTGTTTAGGCAATAGAACTTGGTTTTTTGAGACAGGGTCTTGCTATGTAGTTCAATCTGGCTTTGAACTCTTGATTATCTTACTTCATGTCTCAGCCACCTAAGTGCTGGGATTAAAGGATTATGTCTTTATGAATGTCTACTCAGTAGCTTTCTTTTGCTTAAAAATTCCAAAAGGACTTTTGCATTACTTTTCCATAATTGTTTAGGAAAGAAAGAGGGGGAAAGTAGCAACAAGCTACAGTGAAAGTTGGAATATAAGATATCAAAAAAAGAAGTATTCTGAGCATATAACTGGTTTCAACTAATTGGTTGCCGACACACAGTTCTCTAAGAAAACATCATTTTATACTGATTATGAACACTGATTGTGCATAACTCTAGAGATTTCATGAAACTCGGACCTAATGAGAATAAGAGCAACAAAACAAACTCATTGTTAACTAGCACTTGCAAAAAAATCTTCCCTATCAACTTTTTTATTTTTAATTATTATTATTAAAAATTTCCATCTCCTCCCCTCCTCCCAAT
>LOEQ01003045.1:34455-65973 GCA_001685075.1 Bramus lutescens | reverse complement strand
GATCTCTACACACTCTTGGAATTGTAAGATTGTAAGAAAGTACAGAGCACACTGGCCTGGAGGCTCAAGGGTGGTTTATGACTGTTTGTTCTGCTCTGATAAGATTTTGGCAAAGAATGTGAGGAAGTGAAAAGATTTATTATAGGCTTTAAAAGCATAAATAAAACTTGAAGGTAAAAGTAGAATGTACATGAGGAAGACAATATATTATACTGTTCCTAGAGGTGACTTTATGAGGACCCAGGCACACAGGAGCTAATATGAAGGCCACCAGCAAGATACAGTGAGCGCTAGTGCTCCTCAACTCACAATAAGATTTTCTTCTGATAAAACCACTGAATGTTGAAGAGATCATAATTTGAACATGTTTTACATTACCTAATCACATAGAAATCATAGCAACATAATACACATTGGAGCATCATTTTTGACCTCATCAAAATAGAAATGACTGTGAATTGTAGCTTGCTGCTGTTGCTGCATCTCTGCCCTATATTGCTCAAGAGAATCATATTACATATTCCTGACCATGAAAATGACAAAATTCAAAATATGATTTCTACTTAAGGAATGTCGCTTTTGCATCATGGTCAAGTGGTAAATCTATTAAGTTAAGCCACTGCAAGTCAAGAAACATGTACACTGGAAAAATGAAATCATGTTGGAGATTTTTCTAAAAATCATAAGGACATTTGCACTCACATAAATTTTAATACTAAAGAAATTATGATATTTTATCAGTGAAAGCGACTAATGGACATTGCCCCTCAGAAAAATCATTGAATCCGGTGATGGTAAGAAAATCAGAACTAAAGCAATTGCTTGGTAGTTAAGTATGCTCGTTACATCAACATGAGGAGCAGGGGATCTCACTCCAGCATCCACATAATAAGTGATCCAATAAATGCCAGTAACCCAGCACTGAGAGAGGCATAGAGAGGGAGCTCATTGGGGATTGCTGCCTTTGAGCCTAGACCCCGGCCCTCCAAAATAGTTCCAGGTTCAAAGAAATAAGGTATGAAGCAAAAGGGAGGATATCCACCTATTCCTCTAGTCTCCATGAACTACATGTACACATAAACGTTACACACATACACATCTATTTATACACATGAAATAGAGAAGAAAGAACCAGAATGGGTAATGTTACAACATTTATTTTTTGAACATATTACTGAAGTTAGAAATGAAAAACAAATGACTGAAGACAAATCTAGAAAATTCAAAAAATGGTAGACCCAAGACTATGTAAAGTATCATGGCTAACACATAGGATTACAACTAATAGAAAAGAAGTAAGTTTTGAAGCTATGCAACCTGATGTGATCGACAAATGAGGTAATACATACACACAGAAAAGCAATACAACCTTCTATGTCCAAAGCTTTCAAGAAAATCAAAAGTTAGGAAATAAAAAGAACATAAAATACAAACTGTTATTCATCTCAATATCTCATGAATTCTTAGAGTGGCAATCCCTAAGTAATGTAGTAGAGTAACTGGCTGCTCATTCCACAATACTATTAAAGTACCCAGTGAAATATAATAAAAGAAAGACCGAAAAGTTATGTGTACATCTTCTGCATTATTACATGTTGAATCAGGCTTTGTGATTAAGAAAGCAAATTATTTCTCATTTTCCCAAGAAGATGAACTAGATAAAAAAAAGAAATCTCAGAGAGTTAAACTCCAGAGACTTCATTCTCCCTGCATTTCACTGGGAAAGGGCCAGACTAGGACTGGGACAGAAAGGTAAGAAGCAGAGTTTTACCTGGAGAAGTGTGCATCTCTCCTTTAAATAAGATAAGTCTTACTTAAACACAGAGTAGGTCTGTGATTTGTGAAAATTAAGCCAATCTCTGCACTCCTGAGATGAATTAGGTTCACAAAAGTAAGATGAAGATGGGGTGGGGAGTACTGACAGGCATACTTCTTGAGAAACACTGAGTCTATGCAGTTTTTAGCTCACAATGAGAAAGTGTAGCAGGAGGTTTCTCATCCCACCTGGTCCTGCAGCCACTTTTAAAATAACCACTCTGAGGATTAATATTAATTACAAACTGTTTGGCCTATTAGCTCAGGCTTATTATTAACTAATTCGTACAGCTTAACCACTCTATTACTTTATATTTTACCATGGCTTGTTATCTTATCTTGCTTTTCCTGTGACTGCTAGTGTCTCTCTGCCTCTGCCTTCTTTTTCCTTTATCTTTGCTTTACCAACCTAGCTCTATTCTGCCTGGTTATTGGCCAAATTAGCTTGTTTATTAACCAATAGTAATAAAACACATTCACATCATAGAGAGTGGCATCCCACATTATCTCCCCTTTTCTGTCTAATTAAAAGCAAAGATTTTAACTTTAACATTATAAAATTACATATAACAAAATGGCTATCAAGCAGAATTCCAGTTGTGATATTTACTCAATTTGTATTCTACAAAAATTAAAGAAAATATTCTATCATCTATTTTGTCTTTGTGAGTCTAGAATTTTAGATTTAATTTATCTTTTCTCATAATGAAGGAAAACTATAATTCTACTAGAAGGATATAATATCACATGAGTCACTTGGAAGTGTACTGTAAGAAACCTTCAAATTTCTAGAAATAGCAAAGATATCTGACTGCCTGATAAGTTACCCAAATTTCTTCTGGAATTTTGTGGCATCCATATTAAGCCTATAGGCCTAGAATATCTGGAAGATATCTCAATGAAGTAGGAAACCTGAAGAACTGTCTCACTTACTTTGGCAAAATTTATCAGTCACTTTCTTCTGTGTCCTGTAGAATGTCTGACAAACACTCATGAAGCAGGAATCCTGAAGGAATGTCACACCTTGTTTTGGCAAGTTCAGTAGTCATTTTCCTGTGGTTCTTCATGTCCAATTTATACAGCATGTTGTCAAGTAGTCCAGGTAAGAGCAGTTTATTGCCCAAATGGCTAGCAATGACACACTGAAATAGAACTCCATAAAGAGCACTTCCAATGCCCGTTTAAGGATGCTCTTGAAATAATTGGTGCTTCCAGAAGCAGATATGTCTGTAGTGGGAGAAGGGAGGCCATTTGTTGGTTTCTGGCCACCCAGCTAGCATAGACCCAAAATAATCACATGGAAACTGTATACATTTTGTTTTATTTTATTTTAGTTTTTGGTTTTTCAAGACAGGGTTTCTGTATAGCTTTGGAGCCTGTCCTAGAAATAGCTCTTGTAGACCAGACTTCTCTTGTAGACCAGACTGGCCTTGAACTCACAGAGATCCACCTGCCTCTGCCTTGCTAATGCTGGGATTAAAGGTATGTACCACCACTGCCTGGCTTCAGAAGTGGTATTAATTAATTTACTGCTTGGCCCATTAGCTATAACTTCTTATTGCTTAACCTTTACATCTTAATAGGACCCATTTCTATTAATTTGTGTATCACCAAGTGGCTGTGGCTCTTGAGTTGTATACAGAGCTATAGTAATAAAAACTGCATTGTAACATTCTTAAAAAAATCATATCAGTCAATGGAATCTAATGGAAAACAAAGACAAATCCACACTTCTATGGATATCAGATTTTTGATAAAGAAGTCAGAAAGATACAATGGAAGAAAGAAAGCACCTTCAACAAATGCTGCTGGTCTAATTAGGTGTCTGCATTGATAAGAATGCAAATCATTCCACATTTTTCACCTGTCACAAAACTCAAGTTCTAGTGGCTCAAACAAGGCCCATACACTGAATCTTGTAGAAGAGAAAGTGGAGTATAGCCTCGAATGCATTGGCACAAGAGAAAACTTTCTGAACAAAGAGAACACTAATAGTGAATGCAATAAGATCATTAATTAATAAATGTGACTTTAAGAAATTAAAAAGTTTCTGTATAGTAAAGGACAATATCAATCACAAAAGCAGCATCCCATCCAATTGGAAAAGATTTTCACTATCCCCACATCTGACAGAAGGATAATATTCAAAATGCATAAAGAATTCAAGAAACAAAACATCAACCAAACAAATAATCAAACTTAGAATTGGGTATAGACCTAAGAAGGAATTCTCTATAGCAGAATCACAAATTGATGAAAAACTGTTCAATATTCTTACCCATCAGCAAAATGTAAATCAAAACTATTTTTTGATTCCATCTTATACATGTCATAATAACTAAGATCAATAATAAGTGGAAGCTTATGCCGCTAAGGATGTGGAGCAAGGGAAAAAGTCCATTGTTGGTAGGAATGCAAATGTATACAGCCATTGTGGAAATCAATATGGTGGTTCCTCAGAAAACTGGGAATTGATCAACCTCAAGACCCAGCAATGCCACTCTTGGGCATATACCCAAAGTACACTCCATCTACTACAAATACACTTGTTCAACAATGTTAATATTGGCTTTATTCATAATAGCCAGAAACTGGAAACAACCTAATTGTCCCTCAACCAAAGAATGGATAATGTAATTTTTTACACAATGAAGTATTTCTCCACTTTAAATAAATGACATCATAAATTTTGTAGGCAAATGAGTGGAATGAGAAAAATACTCATCCGAAGTGAAGTAATTCAGAACCAGAAAGACAAACATGGTATGCACTCACTTATAAATGGATAATAATTATAAAGTAGAGGATAAACATGTTATATTCCACAAACCCAGAAATGTAAAATAGCAAGGAGGGAAGGGGAAATAGAATACTTTTTGTGGATGGACTGGGGAGGGTAGATGTGGAAACAGGAGGGATCAAGTAGGGGTGGTGTGGAAGAAGAGACTATGGGGAAGGATGACTAGAATCGGAGGACATTTTATACGGTGTTGTGGAAATCAAGTGCAGTAGAAACTCCCAGAATTCCAAGAGTGTGACCTCAGTGAGAACTCCTAGTAATGGAGGTTGCTGGGCCTGAACTGGCAATCTCCTGTAACCAGGCAACCTCCAGTGGTAGGCCTCGAGCTCCAACCCAGCCACAAAACCTTCAACATACAGTCTTTCCTGCTTGCAAGATGTGCTGTGGCAATGGAGATGCAGAACTTGTTCTTGTGGAAGTGGCCAACTAATGAGTGGTCTACTTTAAGGCCCAGGCCATAAAAAGGAACCCATCAATTCCTTGATGATCTAGAATTGGGAGCTGAATATCTCCAAAAACTGCAATAGGAAAAACAAGTTAACAAAATTATTCATAATGATATTGTACTATACTCGTATGTTGGTGCCTAACCCAAACATCATTAGAGAGGCTTCCTCCAGCAGCTGATGGGAGCAGATGAAAAGACCCCCAGACAAACATTAAGTAGAGAAAGAAGCCAAACTGGAGACCTCCATCTGTTTCCTCTATTTGGAGCTCTGGGAATCCTGCAGAAGAGGAGGAGGAGCAATTGTAGGAGTCACAGTGGTGGAGAACACTGAGAACACCAGTAGAATATGATCTACAAGATCAACTAAGCAGGGCTTAGAGGGTCTAACAGAGACTGAAGTGGCAGTCACTGAGTCTGCATGGGTCTGTGCTAGGTTCTCTGCACATATGCTGTGGTTGGTAGCTTGCGTTTATGTGGGACTCCTAATGCCTGTTCTTGGGACTTTTTCCCTCTACTGTGTTGCCTTGACCAGCCCTGATATAAGGGTTTTTGCCTAGTCTTATTGAATCTTCTTATGCCTTATTTGATCTATGTCCTTGGAGTCCTGCTTTTTTCTTAAGGGAAATGGAGCAGGAATGGATTGGAGAAAGAGAGAAGGTGTGGTTGATTGATGGGAGTAGAGGGAGGGGAAACTGTAATCAGGATATATTGTGTGAGAGAAAAATAGCTAAATAAATAAAATAATATTATATAACAAGAACATTTTATTTTCATGCGTTTTCTGTTAAATGATTTGTAAAAAACAAATATTTATGAATGGTCTAAGTATTCAAAACAGATATATCTTTTGATAAAATGTAGTTCATATTCATTATTAAATATAGGTATGTAAAATAATATATTACATGTTATCAACATTGGAAAGGTTTAATATGTTAAAGGAAGAAGCTTTCAGTAAATTATATACCATCTGGCAAACTTTTCCAGGTTGATATTAAAAAAATAGTAGAGGAGATAAAAGTCCTCTTTTCTCCTCCCCCAAACAAATTAAGGTCACATTTAGCAGCCAATTTTAAAATTATACTCAAGGTAAAAAGAGAAAAGCCACTGTTCAATAGTCCTAGGCAGAGTAATTAGGTAAGAGAAATAAAGGAAAGGCATACATCAGGAAAAAGATGTTAAAATACTGTAGTTTGTAGATAACCTCTTATGTCACTTCTATCAGTGTCAAAAGAAATATGAAAAAATATATCAAATATTTCTTTAAAAATATAGACAATCAACCTGTAGACATAAAAATTTAGCTTCCTTAACAATTAAATGAAATTGAAATTAAAGCCATGGAAACAATACTTCACTCATTTAAAACAGCTTTATTAAAAAAATGATAACCAAAAGGATGACAGCTAGTACTGGTGAAAATGAAGAACTGTTACTTATTGCTGGCTGGAATATAAATTGGTAGAGTCATTATGGAAAACAGAATGGAGATACTTTTGGAAAATTAAAAATAGATCAACCATGTGATCCAACCATCTCCCCACTAGTTATATAGACAAAGGAAATGAAGTTAGGATTCTATTAAGACAGTCATATGCTCTCTCTCCTTGAGTCTATTTATGTGATGAATTATAGTCTTTCCTCTTATTCCTGTTGCTGTTTTACATACAAGCATCCTTGAAACTTTTTGAGATTATAGTAATATGATTATATTATTTCCCTTCCATTTGCTGTCTTCTGAGTAATCCAATGCACCCACACCAATCTCTTTCAAATTCATGGCCTTTTTAAATAATATTTTTATTACAAAATTTTCAGACAATACATTTTGATCATATTCTTTTCTTATCCAACTCCTCCCATATCTTCCCTGCCTCCCTACTCATATAAATTTAAGTTTGTTCTCTCAATTTTTCTCTTTTTTATGCAAATATATACAAAACAATCAAATAAGAAAAGCAACTACAAAAGTATTTTAAAACATAAAAATATAAGCATAAAACAGTCTTAAAAATGAAAACATGAATGCATATAACTCAAAAAGTATTCGGTGTGTTACATTGAATTAATCTTTGATAATATGTATATATAAATATATGCAATAGAGAAAGTAGATTTTCTTTAGTAAATGTTTTAGGAAAGTATATATATTCATAAATTCACACATTAAAAATTATATATATATATATAACTCAAATCAATAGGGAAAGAATAATCTGAGGATAAATTGACACAAAATGATAGTCACACAAATGATTAACAAACATATGAATAAATGCTCAGCATTATTACACCAGAAATATCACAGCATGATACTATCTCACATTTACTTGAATTTCTGTTATCAGAAAGAATTTAACAGGTATTGGGAAGGTCATGAAGAAAAGGAAATTTATATATATTCTTGGTAAGAATGTAAATTCGTATAATTTTTATGGAAAAGAGTTTAGAGATTATTTCAAATCTTAGTACAAAATTGAGATTGATCAATTCTCAAAATGGAACACACACACAGAAGTGAAAATTATTCAGTCTTTAAAAGGAAAAAAGTCCTTTCACTTATATAGCTTATATAAAGGATATGGATACTCAGAATATTTCAGGCATAGAAAAGTAAATAATCCATTATCTCAGCTTCACATGAGAAAAAAAATCTTAAAATTAAAGACACAAAAAAGTGGTTACTGGTATCTAGGAATGGGGTTTAGAGAGGTGGAAGACACTCTTCAGAGGATATAGAGCTCTTATCAGCCAGAGGAAATATGTTGTTGCTCTCCTGTATGGCAAGATACCTCAGACTAATGATAATGTACAGTTTATTTGAAATTTTTTGGAGCATGTACCTTAAGGATTTCATTTTTCCAGATATCATAAGTACTTATTGATGGGTATCTGAATTATGTAAATTCAGGAATTTCACAGTGTACATACCAACACATCAAAATACCAGGCATAGCAACACTCAGGAAGCTGAAAGAGTAGGTTTAATTTGAGTTTAAATTCAGTCTGAGCATTATACTATTTTAATACTAACCTAGGCAACAAAGTGAAACGACTTCAAAGTGAGCAAACTAAAAGGAATTGCATTTTGTGCTGTGTGAATAAACAATGTAACTCATAAAATCTGCATAAAACTAGAATTTTTCTTCTCTTACTGTGTATCTACTTTCTAATAATCTATAATGATCATTCATTGCTTTTATTATGACATTAAAATAATTAACAATTTTAATTTTACCAATTTGTCATTCTTGAAGTGGTTCTAATGCTAATCAAAAACAATTATTTGAGCATAACCATGAACCTATTATGTAAATACTATATAGTCATTGTGATAAATAACCAGCAACATGCCATATGCCAACTACTCAAAGTATCTATCCCATTGCCTTTTAGCGAAGGCAAGTTTCAGTCACTTATTGTCAGAAACTACTGTGCCAAAAATAAGGAAAAATATATGACAAGACACTATTGTAAAAAGCACATGTGGTTCATTTGTGTAGTATTCATTACATATATAGGTTTGTTAATTGAAAGTGCTATGTGGTTGAATTTTGCCTCATGGCTCAATGAACTTTCTAAAATATGATCATGGTTGATTATGCACATAATCTAAATATCACTTTGTTTGGTTTATTCCCCATTTACAGTAATAAAGAAGTATATGGATCCTTTACAAAGAAAAATGGCTTATTCAATTTCAAGAGTTTGTAATTTAAAATATCAATAATTTTAAATAATTCACTCATATGAAAATGATAGAGAATACAATTAGAATATGAAAAATTTTCAAAATTTACTTAAGAGATTGCATGAGCTGGTTATACATAGCCTAAATGTATCATTATTTTACTAGTTTGACTATTAATAAACAGTTCCTGTCATGAAATATTCCATTTGTTTCAACTTTATTGTAGATACTTTAATAAGAGTCATAAGAAACACAGCACAATGCTATTGCTTTCACCAATTTATACTTGACTATGGGGTGGGATGCTTTGTGCCAGACCATTTTTACTCTAATTATTTTAATTACTCAGGTCCTGTTCATAAAACATGTAGGAAATCAATGACCAAAAAAGAAAAATACAAAAGAAAATATCCTTTATTGATGCTTTAGAGGAGAATTTTTAAAGACTTTCAAATCAGCCAGCTGTTCAAATAAATAATGCATGTTGCAGCTGACTCTTACATAGGCCTGAGTGTCCAATAGCCACAAATGTCCTGATTCTATAAATGTGCTCGTAGAGGCAGGCCCTAAATTGACTTTGAAACAAACTGTGACGCAAGTTCACAAGTGAGCACTTGATGATAGAATTCATAGTTTCAATGAAATTTTTTTCTAAATATTTCTCTAGGCATCAGAATAAAATGTGTTTTAGACCAAAGATTAAAAAATAACCAATACTCTCAAAGAATAAAGTTATATTTTCCTTGATTTTGTTTGTTTTGGATAAACTCTTCAGTCTCTGTATTTGAAAAGGAAAGTTTCCATTTCATATTAGAAATGTGTTTGATAATATCAGGAACCACGAACTTGAGGGGCAGGAATCCCACCAGACATATAACATTTATCTGTATGTATAATTATTCCTGAAAATTAGAACATATTGTAAATAGTTTTCTATAACCTTCTTTACTCTATTACAGTGACTTCCTTTATTTTTATCAAAATACCTGTCAACTGAAGTTACCACACACTCTCTGCAAGATAAACCCTATGGAATTGGGCTCTTTACCTCATCCATGCTTTGCTTGTTCATTAATACCTAGAAGAATCTCCCATTCAATGCGAACAATGGATAAACTCAACTTATGAAAGAATTTTCCTGCATGATCTTAATGGATAGGAGGTCCTATGATTTACAGATGCTCAAGTTTGCTCCCCAACAGACTCCATGCTTGGTGCCTGCTCCCTTGATATTTGGAGATGATGGAAGCTCAGCCAGGGAACTAGGCTACTGGGCAAAAGACCTCTGAAGAAAGTAAGGCCTTTCTTCCTCAGCATGAGAAGCAGTCATCATAACAGAGAGCCTGCAGCTGGATCCCTCCTGGATGCTGTACGGCCACGTGATGTCTTCATTGTGAGTTTCCCTGGCACAATGGCGCCTTCCTCTACATCCACATCTGTCTGCAAAGCTTAACAGAGACCAGTGACATTAATCTTTAGTTCTTTGAACTAACTAAAGCTCTCATCTTTCTGAACTATCCAGGCCAAGGCGTTTTGTTTGGGCTGACACAGAAGACACACCGTACTAAGAAAGTACAATATATCTGATTTCTAACTATTGCGTATATTTGTTTTAAATTTGCTTTACTGGGCAAAGCACTGTAGATTTCTATGGATACATGGGCACACGATCTCTCTTACTTCCTTGGTACAACTCTCTAGATATTTGAGCAATGGGGCAGGGGTGTGTGCATATTTAATAATGTCATATACTTTGGTAAATGAAGAACCATCACTGTTTCGATTCTCTATTCCCTTTGTGTGGAATTTTTTTTTTTACTAGAAGTTATGTTAATAGTCACCATTAACAATTTCAAAGGCAAAATGGTTGTGTATTTCATAAGTTATTAATAGTTATACTCTATCATAGTAATTTATGAATTACTTTTTGGGTCTCCTGCCACAGTCCTATCTTGAACATTTTCAATAAAAGCAATTATCATCAAAAAAGAAAAGAAAGAAATGTGTTTGAGACCAAGGGAAATGACACTTCAGGAAATGAGCATAGATCTGTCCACAGTGAAATTTATTCAGTAGTGCTTTGGTGAAGACCTGGCCAGAGTGTATAACTTCTGATCACAAATCAAGACAGAAAAATTCAAACTAAATATTTAAGGAAAATATTAAAATGAAACACAGACACTATTTTCAAGAATGTTAACTTAAGGAGAAAAAGAAATTTAAAAACATACTATATTTTAACTCAAGCAAGAAAAAGGGATTAGTGTGACAAAAATAAGCATTCATACAACATCATCATAGCACGATGTAGAATTGCTTACAAATAATGAAATGAAAGTTGGGTTTGAAGTCTTTATAGGAACTCACTGAGTAAGCAATTTTATGATGAGGATGAAATTCTAAACAAAAGCACTGATATGTCTCATCATGTCAGGAGTATTAGAAAACATATTTATCAGACTTGAAACGGCCAAAACTCAGGGCAGCACAGGGTACCAGAATGCAGAAGAAAAAAAGCAGGAGAAGTCACAAATGATCATTTATAAACTTCAAGTAATTAGTTTTTACTGTAACTAACAATGCAGATTTTTCAGTTGTGTAGGGACACATTTTGAATATTTTACATTAAGAAGGTGAAGACTTTTTCATAGCATTGAAATTGTTCACTGAATTGTAAATTATGATCTTTCTTATCTATGTAAACTCATGCATTTATCAGTGTCATGAATAAACTAATCTTTCAGATCATTTCTTTCTTTCTTTCTTGTTCCTATAGCTGTATTTTCCACAGAGCAAAAGTTCAAAAAATGTTAGCTGAATTTCATAGAAACCCTTGCTTTAATCAATAAGCAATGTTTGCCCAATTATTTAAAATCAAATATTCCATGTCTAAGTCAAGAGCAAAATTCAATTAAGTTATCAAAGAATTTTTTCTTAACCATAAATTACCATTGTACATGATATTTGGACAATGGCTCCTTTAAGTTATCCCTTCATTGTGATTACTTGTAATTTATCTTATGGTACTCTTTTCAACATAAAAACCTTAATTTAAAATTTTGTGCTTGGATCTAATGCAAAACTATGTAAGTTAGCACACAGTAAAACATGATGAATATATTAAAACCAGGTTTACAGTGAAAGTTTATGGAGTTTAAATAAAGTACTAGAATTTTACAATCCGTTTAAGAAGTATTAAGAGAAAATACTGACAAAATTTTTCACACCTGTGCCTGTGTGATGGGGAACCTCCTTCAGCCAATAGCATTTGAGAGGCTAGACCAGATTGAGGCATGGCTTTGGGGTGCCAAATAGTCACAGTCCCTCCTGCTCACTCCTTTTTCCCATGCTTCATACCTGGATGGTGGACCCTCATTTCTGTTCCGTAAGTTTCCTTTTTTAATAAAGAAAGACCTTATTATACTCTATTCAGAGATGTCCTGGGATGATTTGAGTTGAATTCCCCCCATTTGATGCCTTCTGCATCATCTGACACCTTATTTGGAAACAAGTACACTCTTACTGGGAACCTCCCAGTTTGTCAGCTTGGGCATGTTTTCTCATGTGCTCATGGCTCATCTGCCACTGTTCCTCCAGCTGATAATCACTTTGACATTTCTTCCACTGGCACTGCATGCACAGTTTGTGGCTCACAACTGACAGACTGTTTTGGACTTATGATTCTGACCATCATCTCTCACAATCACTTTGATTGTCTTTAATAACTGCTCTTAATTTGTTAAACAAAGCATATTTATTAGTGTCTAAGTAGGTGACAGGGCATGAAACCAGAATGAACAATCCTGGAGAAGCTGGTGGTAGCTTCTTCTCCACATCCCTCCACCATGTGGCTGCAACCATGACACCTGCTGGCTAATAAAGATTATTATACCTACTCCAATTCACCGTAATTGCCTAGGGCAGGTAAGATTCAAAATTACATGATATCTAACAATATTACCATTCAGAAATTTAATAACCATTTCTGCTTATTCTATGGATGCTATTCTCCAAGGCTTAGATGATTTTCTTTGTACATCCATTTATTTGATTCTGAGAATAAATTTTGGTTTTCATATTATATCATTAAAATGGTTTAATAACAGAATCAAGAATGAGTCACTTTCAGAAATTATACAGTCTTTACAGGTTAACAATGATCAGTTAGTTGAAAATTAATACTGTTGAAAAGAATAACATTAATTTAACAGACAAAATCCAATTAATGTCTAAGGGTGCTGAGGCAGTATCTGAAAGAATTTGTGCTGTTGAATTTAACAACTGCAATCTGTTGAAAAGTTATGAAGGTTAATCTCCAGGAAGGCAATATGTACACCATCAAAATTATATCCAAGGATGAGACATTATTTTTACTGGACAAATTTCATACCTTGGAATCATCAATGAGGGCATTAGAATGGAACACTGAACAGGAGATTTAGACT
The DNA here is from genome assembly GCA_001685075.1 of Bramus lutescens. NCBI lineage: Eukaryota > Metazoa > Chordata > Mammalia > Rodentia > Cricetidae > Bramus > Bramus lutescens. Next base: position 52,774 of record LOEQ01003045.1, on the reverse strand, counting down.
TTACAAAAAAAAGTGTAAGGACATGAAAATATTGAGGAAATTATTGAAACTGGTGAGCAGGAAGAGAAGGTACAAGGGCAGGATTTAGCTTTGACAGCATGTGCCATAGTCTGGGATAACTCATCCAGAGTTTTAATTGCCTACCTGTTAATATCCTCTGAAAAACCATCTGGCACAAAATACCCTAAGGTAGTCAAAGAATATACATGGTAACCTATAGATTAGGGATCTAAAAGAAATTAAGCAAGCAATAGTATCTTATGACCTGTATATACAATTTGTTAGGAAAATGGTGAAAATGTGGGCTCTGAACAATAAGGCTACCCCAAATGATTGGCTTCAATTAATCTCAGTATTCCTATAAATTGTACCCCAGATGTTATGGAAATGCTGTTGGTGAAAAGAGGCAAAAGTTTTAGAACAACAGCGTAAAACAAAAGGATTTGAAGTATCCCAAGATCAAATGCCTCGTGAGGGCCATTACTCTGATCCTCAGGACGAGGGTTTCTATAATGAACACACCTCTTTACTATATAGCAGTTTTAAATGCTTGTGGCAGGATTCAGAAACTAGGAAGGTGAATTGAATTGTATATTAGGGTTAAATAGGGCCAGAGAGAACCCTTTAGTGACTTTTCACAAAGATTAACTAAGGTTGTACACGTAGGACTAATAGACCCAGAAGCTAGATGTGCACTTATTGAATCTCTGGCTTTTGAAAATGCCAACATAGAATGCAAGAAGATCCTTGAACCTTTAAAGGTTAGATCAGCACCAATAGATAAACTGAATGGATTTTACATACAATGAATGTTGAGACTTTAACTATAGTACTGAGGCATGAGTGGGAGAGCAATTTTCAATAGTATGAGAAGACACCAAAATGCTAAATGCTTTAATTGTAACAGAATAGTACATCCTTAGATGGAATTGTAGAGAAAGAATTTCTGTAAATAATGTCTACCATGGGAACGGCAAGAATAGGCGGTCTCAGCCATTTGGAATATGTAGGATATGTGGCAATGATTGACATTGGATTAATTAAAGTAGGTTGACAAAAGACAAAACAAGGCAACCTGATACCACTGGGAAACTCCTTGGGGGCTCTCTTACAGATCCCCATATCAAACGCGGTCCAGTCATTTCCAGTCACTGTGAAGAACAGGTCTCACTAATAAAATTAAAAGACTCAGAGCCTTCTGAAAAAAAGCCATAATGTTCTGGATGACAGAATAGACATGCAATATGAATCAAAATTTCCAGTAGGAAATAGAAAATGAATATTTTGGCAGACTTCAATAAATAATCAAAGCAAAGATAAAAGCTAAGAGTGTGTATAAATAGCACTGCAATTAAGGAATTACTAGACATGGGTGTGGACATAAGTGTCATTACTCCAGAGTCTTGGCATCCAAATTGGCATATTCAAGAGACAGATATTCAATTCCTAGGAATTGGAACCCTATATCCAGTGAAACAAAGCATGATATGGGTTGAATGCATAAGACCAGAAGGCTGAGGCAATATTGTAGCTAATATTGCACTTCACTTATGGGGTTTTGATTTTTTAAAGCAATGGAATACCCAGATTTAACATTCCCACAATCCCAAATATCATGTTTCTGGGAAGTTTATAAGGTATTATAAACAAAGGTCACCAGCCATTTAGGCTGTACAAGAACACAAACAACTAACAAACCTTGAGAGGTACTAACAGCCCTGACTTTAAAGTGGTTAATTAAGAAACTAACATGTCTTAAACAATGGCCTTTAACAGAAGACGAACTTCAGGCTTTAGAACAGTTGGTACAGGAGTAACTAGATACTCACCATATTGAAGAAAAGCCCTTGGAATTTTCCTGTATTGTTGTTAAAAATAAATCTGGAAAATGAGAATGGTGACAGATCTATGAGCTGTCAACAAGGTTATTCAACCTATGGGCATTCTACATTCTAGAATTCTTCTGCCTTCTCTATTACCAAAAGGTTGACCTCTCATAGTTATTAATTTAAAAGGATGTTTCTTCACTATACCTTTACAAGAAAATGACAGAGAAAATTTTGCCTTCAGAATGCCTACTTAAAATAATTCTCAGCCTAATAGAAAGTATCAAAGGATCGTCCTCCTATAGGGAATGCTCAATAGCCCTACCCTGTGCCAGTAGTTTTGAAGTCAGCCATTGGGAATATCACATAAACAATTTCCTAAGTCTATAATTTACCATCACATGGATAACATTTTGCTATCTGTCTCAAAAGCAGATACTTTAGAAAGAATATTTGAAGAAGTAAAGAAAGTTTTGCCTAAATGGAATTACAAATAACTTCTAAAAATACATAGAGAAGTTTCAGCCAAATACTTTGGTTATAAAATGGGTTTACAGAAATTAGAACACAAAAGGCACAAATTAGAAAAGACCAATTGCAGATTCTTAATGACTTTCAAAGACTGTTAAGAGAAATTTCCAGTCTACAACTGGCTGTTAGGATGACACCTGATCTAATAATTTAAACAAAACCTTATATGTTGACAAAGACTTAAATAGTCCCAGGGAATTAACAGCTGAAGCTGAGAAAGAATTAAACAATGTTTAAGAGATATTACTGGAGACTCATGTTGATAGGGAAGATACAAATCTTAATTGCATTCTAGTCATATTGCCTTCCAGAATTTCCCCTATAGGAGTTTTAATGCAGAGGGAAGATATTATTTTGATTGATCTTTCTACCACACAAACCAAATAAAAAACTAAAATCTTATGTGGAAAAGATCTCTGAAATAATTATAAAAGTAAAATTAAAACTTCATCAACTAGCAGGTATAGACCCAGCAAAGATTATAGTGCCTTTTACTATTGAGATTAATAGTATTTATCCCAAAGCAATAGAATTAACCTTATAAGGAAAACTACTTGAATTCTTTCTTGCATTGTACATGACACACCAATAACTGGAGCCCATACATTTTATACTGATGCAAATAAATCAGGGAAGTCAGGTTGCAAATCAGAAGTTTTAAATAAGGTGGAACAAAGCCCTTAAAGTTCTATCCAAAAGGCGAAGCTTTATGTTATTTTCATGGTACTAAGGTATTTTAAAATTTATGTATATATAAAGTTGTCATTGGAGTTGGACAATGGTTATCTTTCTCTGAATCCAAGCATGTTGTTAAAAGAAATATTCATAGTTTCTGTCTCATGTCAGGAGCTATATAGTATGGCACAGAAAGAAAAAAAAAGATTTTAGGATAAATTTTATATTTATCATATCTTTCATTGAATATATGTCAATATGAATAATGTTCAAGTTTTCCACAATCAATAGTATATTTTCCTGCAGTAATCTTTGAAGTTTCCAAGACGAGGATGGGGCCCACAACAACAGCTCCACCTGGTTGATATGATATCCTGATACTGATAGCGCTACTTTAAGACCAGTTTTGGGTACCAGCTGCTCAAAATGGTTCCAACTTTGATAGCTGAAATGATGCCCCCTCTGAGGTGAAAAGGTGTACCTTCTTACAATGTTCCAGTCAGAATTCCAAATAGGAACCTCAGAAAAACCCTATTGACTATTCAGAGACTATTTACAATTATACTAGACAGCAATCCTGAAACTTAACTATACTTTTACTTTTATAGAATCCCCTAGAAAGAACATCACCCCCATGATGACTGGAAGTAATTCTAGAAGATGACACCCCATCTCCCAACTAAGTTTGTCCTTAGGGTTAAGGACATTATTTAGGAGTTGATTATTACTTTTACAAAGTTGGGGCTTGGTAGGGAAATTATGTAGGCTCAGAGATCTTTTTATAAAAAAGGGATAGAATTGAAGGAGATAATAGGTAGATCAGTGTGAGCTTGCTCAGACTATTAATAATAATAGTGAGTAATAGATAGATACTTGTGAGCTATAATTTATAGACAATTTACTCTGATATATATGCTTGTATATTGATACAAATTCAATTGGTTATATTACATATAGTCCTATTTTTCTTTATAATATTTATACACCTGTGCAAAGTTATTTTGTCATATTGTATGCATGCATGTTTTTAGCTCTGTTTAAGACATTTTGTATATTGATACAATTTTAGGATATATTTATCATACTGCATTATACATTTCTTTCTCTGATCAAGATACTTGTCATTGTTTACATTTTGAAGTTCATTGTCCTCATTTGCTGCACAGATGTTTAAAGATTGTTTAATATTGCAATATGGACTCTTATTCTTTAAGTTACATAGGTATTAAGTATTATAGGTCAATAGTCATTCACTTTTGTCGTACTTATTTTTAGCTTAATTAGGTTCTTTAGATACATAGAGATTATATTATGCATAAATAGATAATCTTCAAACACTTCAAAGAACTGTAGAACATGGTATTTAAACAACATAGGTTTCTGTTGACATGAGACACAATTGTTCCTGGCTGTACCGACCTATCCCCAAGAGAATGTTGAGCACAGAAGTCACTTCACTTGGAGATTTTTTTTTTCTTGACAAAATCGGCCTTTTGCAAGGAACTGTCTAGACTGAACAAGCAGGAGACAAGGAACCTTGCCAAGACAGGGTAAGACAGTTTTGAAAAATTTTACTGCCCCTGAAAATGCTCTGTCAGTTAATCTAGGCCTTAACCAAAGTTGGTCCCTTCGACTTGGCAAATGATACTTTGGGTGATTGCCCAGGTAGCCAGTTGTCTCTATCATCTACTGAACATTTTGGAAGCTGCTTCATTGCATTTTCTGCCTACCCAAGTAATATTATTTATCTCCCTTCTCAGGCCTTCAATTGGGCTGAGGATTCAATAATCAGAGTTATTTTCTTCTTATGACTTAGCCAAGCCACTTCTTATAAGACTTTGACCCCTTAGGATAGAATGATTATTGAAACATTTAACATATGTTCCTTGCTTAATATTGTTTTTGCTGATTGTAATTCTAAATTTTATACTTTATACTATTACTATTGTATATAGTTTTGTATTGGGTTTGTAAGTCTCTTTTATAGACAAAAGGGGAAGGTAATGGGAAACCTCCTTAAGCTAATGGCCTTTGAGAGGCTGGACAAGGTTGCAGCATGGCTTTGTGGCACCAAAAAGCCATGGCTCTTCCCACTAGCCCCCTTTTTCCTGTGCTCCACACCTGATGTTGGACTCCTGTTACTGTTCTGTGAGTTTTTTTTAGAGAGTACAAAAGCCTTAGTATACTCTATTCAGAGTTAGCTTGGGATTATTTGACCTGCATTCCCCCCATTTGATGTGTTCTTCATCCCCTATGTTTCTATGGACCATGTTCCTCAGAACCATGGCCAAACATTTAATTAGAAATACATTTTGAATTGATAGTTTCCAAAAGAAAATTTTATCTTAATAAAAGATTAAAACTGTTACCCAATTAGCTCTTTTCCTTCAAATATCTATCTATAAATTTAAAACACTTTATTTCTGTTTGTCAAGAGACTGAAATATTACCTCACCATGTGAGATCCCTATGTATAATTGAGTTAGGATAAGATTGAGTGGTAAGAAGAATCTACTAAATGGGATGAAGTCATTTTATGCCCATTTTCTACCTCCAAATTCAAATGGATGGATAAAGATACACAGAATATTTCAGATCTGATCTTTAACAAGGCTTTTTCTAAAATGGCTATATAGAATATAAAACTCAGTCTAGGAAAACTAAAAGCAAATCAGACACTGGAAGCATGACTGTGTTGTCTAGATAACAAAAGTGCAAACATGTTACTAATCATCACAATAGCATTTAGCTCTAAATTTCACATCCTTGACTCAGATTTAAAATATTTCTAAAATTAATTTAACAATACCATGTCCCTGAAACTATTAAAATAATTTCTCTTTGGGTAATTGTCTTAAATAGGGTTTCTATTGCTGTGAAGAGACACCATGACCATGGAAACTCTTCTAAAGAAAAACATTTAATTTGGGCTAATTTACAGTTTCGGAAGTTTAGTTCATTATCATCATGATGGTGTGCAGGCAGACCTGGTGCAGAAGAAGGTGCTGAGAATTCTACATCTTGATACCCAGGCAGCAGAAACAATTGTGGGCCACACTGGCATAGCTTGAGCATAGGAGACTTTGAAGTCCACTACCACAATAACACTCTACCTTCGGCAAGGCCCCGCCTACTCCAACAAAGTCACTCTTCCTAACAGGGCCCCTTCCTATGTGGGTCATTTTCTTTCAAACCACCACAGGAATGTTCACAAAAGAAAGAGATTACCACTTTTGTTGTCTTTAACCTTTATGAATTTAACAATGAAATTTGGTTATGTTGTTAGACCAACTCATTTTCCTCATTGCATTTTCTATGTAGTAAAAAGTTTTTGTTGTTTTTTTGGGTTGTTTATTGTTTTTGTTTTTGTTTTAGAAAGTGCTGCTTGACTAATTGTATTTCAGGTACTATCTGCATTTTTATTTTCCTCAAAGATAACATGAAATCAATAATTTTATTCCAAATAGCTTTTGTTGCAATGTAGTTGTGTATATATAACATTAATAAAGCTTTATAAATTGTATTCTTGGACAAGGATTTTTGAGAAGTTATTTTAATATTGAGGTTTTAGGTTTAAAGAACAATCACTATTTTTAAGAGCTAGGAGAATTTGCTAGGCTGTTAAAATAAAAGTGGGCCATTATTGCAGCCATCTGTCTAAAAGACAAATAATCAATTGACAGCTACAATCTGTAAATTATAATAGGAAATAATTTGGTTATTAGGAAATCACTTGCTGAAACAGTTTCTCATCATGTTCAACTGATGTGTAGGTCTTTCAAATCATAAATGGCTAAATCCTTTTAAGAATAACTATAATCATACAGAAGAGATTCTTTTGCAAATCTAATTCTACTTAAAGAGCATTTATACAACCCATACCCAGATTTGTGCTGCAACGTAACCTCATTTAATCCTTTCTTCCTCCTAATCCATGCCCGAGGAATTAAAATGAGACTTTTGAACTTTAATAAATGCACAAATACAGTATCAATATTTACCCAACAATAAATGTGCAAATTTCTCAGTGCAGAAGACAATGTCAAACTCATTACCATTGATAATTACTCAGCATGGTTTCAGCTGACCTCCCCCTATGCTATTGTACAATAGGCAGGATGATGCCAGGACTCCTGCATATATAGCTTTGTTTCTAATACTCAGTGAAGAAATAATATTTCAAATTTGTTATTTATGGTGGGGGGTGGTGCAGGAAGCTTGCTAAACCTAGAATGTTCTCAGCATGAGAACAAAAGCACAATTCCTTCAAAGAGATATGAAAAGAAGTCAGTTTAGTGGATTTGTTCCCTGACTAGGCCTAGCAAAAGAGCTTCTGAATATCACTAAGTGGTAGGAGATTCTAGTCTATTAGAATGCTAGAGGAACCCATGCATACATTACTGTGATTACAATGATTAACTGTGATTTCATTAGCTAAAAAAATTACTAGAACTTCTTTATCTTTTTCTCTAATGTTATAGCTTATAAGCACATAGATTTCAGTTTGTTTGATTGATGAGTTTATTTGCTATTTATTCATGTATTTATTTATTGTTAGCTTGATAGTTTTATAAATTTGAAATGCTCATTTCTTCTGTTCCTCTAAAAGTCAATCTGCTATTATATATATTAATAATTTCAAATTTTAGATCTAGTATTATCTCTAAACTTGAACTTAAAAAAAGATGGAAACATTTTAGGGTTTTGTTTTCATTTTTTTGCAAAAACACTGAAGAGTGCCTTAGAGTGTTTCTCTAGAGTAAGAACTTAGTGCTCTTTTTTTTTTCTGTTCTCAACAGTACAAGCGTTTTTTATTAGAATAAAGGCAAACATAACTAAGATAAAACCTAAAAAAGATAGTAGCTGCATCTATTGAGCCTCACACTTTACTTTTTTGATTTAATATTTTGAATCTCAATGTGCACATACCAAAGCAAAAGGAATTTATATTGATTTATAAATAATAAGATTAAAATAAAACCAGAAACATATTCAGTGAAGTAGCATTTGGGGATTTGGAAACAACTGGAATTGTTGAATCAGTTCTCCTCACCCCTGGTTTGTAATAGAAAAAGCTGCCCATTTTTTCCTCTCCTCGCAGAAACACAGAACCTGGCTAAGCTATTTATAGCAGGCACTTAGTAGTTATGTACTCAACTTGCAAACAAAGTAATAAGATGCTTATTGCAGTATTTGTTTAGTGACCTGTTACTGCTTCGAGTGTTTGCATGGTCCTTCCCAGCATGCCACACTACTGGAGAGTTTTCATCAGAATCATGCAGGAAACGGGCATGTTATTTCTCAGCTTCTTGAGTTGTACTTCAATCAGATCTTTTAGAGCACAGAATATCTGCAAACAGCAAGAGGCTCCAAGTCTACTCTATGATCTTTCAAGATAATGTTTATATGGAATGTACTGACAGTTTGTCCTTTGGGGTACAAACAGTTTCACAAAATTTCTTTTCCCACCACATATTCAAATTCTGACATACAGATAAAAGACTGGCAGCCCTTCATAAAGTAAGAAGTGCTGTAACTTACTTTTGCTGGAGTTAAAGATTTCGTTATTTCGGTTTTTGAAGAAAAAAAGCAGTATATTTGTCATCTGTAAGAAAGAAAATATACACACAAATATTTATGTGGTCAAATAGTATCTAATGTAAAAATGCAGTTAAATTTATAAGCATCTCTTTTCAGTGAACAGCTGTGTCATGCAGAGACTCATGGTTGTTCTGGGTGCTGAGAATAAGTGATTATGTGTTCAGCCCTAAAAATATATTGGCAGTGCCCCAATATGAGGACTAGAGGACATCTTGGAAGAAAGGACAGAAAGAAGGTAAGAGTTGACAGCTGCTAAAGGCATTTGGTATCTATCATGGGGACCTGAGTTTTATCTCCAGAACCCAGAGGTTTAAAGGACAGAATTGGCCTTAAATGTTCTCTGACCTCCACACTCTCAGCCTACACACTCACACACACACACACACACATACACACACACTCACACACACACACTCACACACACAATAACAACAACAATAACAACAACAACAACAACAACAACAACAACAATAACCTTAAAATGTAACCAAAATGTAAGCAAGGAGGTAAATGTCCTCTGGGCAGGAAAGAGACATTAGAAACACAAACTCACAGTAGCTGCAGTTATCTATGCAGGGCTTACAGAAGAGTGGAACTATCAACAGTCAGACATGGCCAAGAGAAGGGGTCTTGAGTCCCTAACCTTCTTTTCTGAATTATTGAATACTGATAGATTTGGAGAGGGGCAGGGGCTGGGTGGGATAGTTGTCTTCCATTACACACCAACTGGTGAGCACACTACACTCCAATGGAGAGTTCCACACACATGTTCACAGATGGTCCGGCTAAACTCCCTGGGTCACAAAACAAAACAAAAAGACATAAATGTACGAATGGGGATGATGGGAAGGAAAGAGTTCATAGGGATGTGAAGGGAGATAAGAGAGGGCAAAGGCATTGAGATTAATTAGAATGCACTATATACTTGTGTGAAATTGTCAACAAAACAATAAAAAAAGGGGAGAGACAACTTAAAAGAGTCACTCGTCACTTTACAATCTAGCAAAATATCAAGTAATGAACGTGATACAAAGAAAGCTGAATTTCTTATGGGAAGCAATTTTTTTTTGCAAATGATCAGCAGATGCTGAGAAAATAAATAAACTTTTGCTTGTCCCCAGGGCCTGTACCCTAAGAGAATAGCCTTTCTACAGTGTGCCATCTACTAAAGACATCTGAAGAAGAAACTCCAGAAAAACTGAGCCCATCATCCTTTAAATTCATAGGTTCTCCTGTATAAACAATAGGAAATATGATTTTATGTTTGTACTTTCACAGTTACATCTTCTTCCTGGGTGTGGGGAGCTGAAATCCTCTTTAGAGCAGTGGAAGTTCCAAACAATTATGACATATTTAATGGAACATTCTAGCACCCAAGGCATGAACGGAAGAAACATTTTTTTTCTCAACTTACAATTCCAGGTAGCTTTAGCATAACTGAGGGAAGCCAGAGGAGAACCAGGAGCCAGGCTACCTCTTGGCTTGTTCCCAGGCTCACGTTCAGCTCCCTTTCTCATATAGGCCAGGCCTATCTATCTAGGGATGATGATACCAGAAGAATGCTGGGCTCTCCATCAACTGGATATCAAGAAAATACAGACACTCTCATAGGCATTTATAGAGACAATTGCTCAATTGAAGTTCCCTTTCTTAAGATGTGTTAAGGTTAGTCATCACACTTCTAATTTTGATGATTTGATATATTATGGAATCACAAATGCAATATTTTTAAGTATTTATAAGAATTCCAGTATTCTTTTATGATCTTTTGGTTAATGGAAAAATTGTCTAGTGCATGTATTCAAACAAACTCCTGTTCTTTAAACCATATTTTGCATTTTAAACTAGTAAGCATTTACTGTGTTTCTGTTTGCTTATATAGAACATCTACACCTTTGTAGAAAATGGTAAGTGTATTCATGGTTTCTATCTGCAAGTGTGTATATTCTTGTCCTGACTCATGGGTTGACCGATCCTTCAGTTTGAATCTGTAGCAGATGGTCCCTTCCTCCCTAATTTTCTTTTTGGTCCTTAACTATTAGAATGAGTCTAGTCATGCATAAATGCAGATTGTTAATTCTATGGGTGTGATCAACAAATCATGCATTTGTAGTAATTATGCTTTACATAATTTAATTGGTCACTACAAGGGTTCAGATTCACTGGAGCAAAGGTTGATATACTGGATATGACAGTGTTAAGATGGATAAATCTGCAAAAGATGATACCTAGTACAAAGTCCTAACACTTGCCCTTTCCTCAGCTTTGACTTCTAAATTGGTTATGTGAACTTGTCTTCCTGCATAAGATGTCATCATTGTGGTGCTATCTGTCATGAAGAGGTGTAGCCAAGGGGACTCCCAATGACGTCATTTCTGCTGCTTGTCTTTAAACTTACAGACACCAATCTTATGAGCTAATTAAACATCTTTTCTATATAAATATCATGCCTCAAGTATTGTATTACAGTAGAAACTAATAAAGTCATATTTCTTCAAAAATTTTTGTGGTAAGAAAATTAAACATAAAATTTGCCCATTTATTTTTCTGTTATTTTATATATGAGCTATTTTAGAGTCTAAAATAGCAATAGAAAACACTTCATCCAAAAGGCTCATTTCAATAACATGGCATATTTAAAGTTAATAGTAACATGGATGATGTGAGATGTCCTTCTGTATATGTGTTGCTTTTATTGGTTGATGAATAAAGCTGTTTTGGCTAATGGCTTAGTAGAGTAAAGCCAGGTGGGAAATCTGAATACGCATACACAAACAAACACACAAACACACAAGCAGAGAGAGAGAGAGAGAGAGAGAGAGAGAAGGCAGAATCAGAGGATGCTATATAGCTGATGAAGGAGAATGCTAGAAACTTACTTGTAGGCCACAAACTTGTGGTCACATATTGATTAATAGAAAGGGGTTAATTTAAGATGTAAGAGCTAGCTAGAAATATGCCTAAGCCATCAGCCAAACAGTGTTGTAATTAATCTAACTTCTCTGAGATTATTCAAGTCTGGACACCTGAAAAAATGAAGTAGCAGTCTCTGTTTATACATGGATCAATTGGTTTCAATTTGAATTTGGCTACCAAAACAAAGATTGTGTTATTAAACAAATTGGAATGTAAATCAAAGTTAAATAGTGCAGAAAGTGACACAATTTTTGAATGATAAATAGTATCTTTGAGGTATTCTGTTCATTATCTACAACCATTCTGATGTTTAATTACTTCAAATTTAGATTAATTTTTGGTGAAGAAGGAAGTTGTCATGAGACTTACAACAATCACAAAGGGACTTCTTAAATTTAATAATAGTTCTTCATTGAAGCAATAAATAAAACTTAGAAATTTATAGATAAGCTTCATTTGGTCCAAATTTTAACTGTGTTTATAGTGAACTGGAATTTAGTAGAAAGTGCCCTAGAAGAGGCTGATTATTTGCCACACTCACAACTACCAAACACTAGTAAACAGTTATCCACAGCAAATGGTTGCAGTCTGTCCCATTGGCTCTAAATGCTAGACTGAGGTTGGCTTCTTAAGATCAAATGATGTGGTTAAAAAATACAATTTTTGGTTTCATTTCCCATCTATTGTGAATAGTAAAGTATTTAATATTGATGTTTAAGTATCTCTGTAGTTGACTTACAGTCTCTTCAGTACATAACTAACAGTTTTATAACTAGTTCATAGAGTAGTCTATTCTTAGTCTTTTGAGAAATTTCCATACTGGCTGTACAAGTTTACCTTGCAACCATCAGCAAATATGGGTTGTACTTTCTCCACAGAATGTTTTTCCGATAAATGTGACTTCAACTTTTTACCATATTTTAATAGGTTGGTATTTTTGTGTTTGTATGTGTGTGGTGAGAGAAAATTCTCCCTAGGTCACCTTTACTCTTCTAGGACTTGCTAAGTAGAGTCAACTGTCCTCAAATTTGCAGAAAGCCCCTTATCTCTTTATTATAAATGCTAGGATAACAAATGAGTGTCACCATGTAATTTTTTCTTATGCTTTATTTTATTTTTTGGGGATAAAGGAAGCTTTGAGCATTAGCCTCAAATTGGCTTTTCATAACCATAAATTGAATGTTCTAAAGAAAATAAATTTACATAGTATCAGATGCTAGAAGACCACAGTGAAGTTGTTTTCTGAATGATTTCATATAAAGACTGTGTGGGGAGAGTCAAGACTTCTCTCCTTAGCCCTCTTCTCTCTATGCTGTTTCATGGAGTCTTTGCTTGTGCGTTGAACCTGTCCCATTTACCTGTTTCTTATGCAAGGCTCCCAGTGGCTTTGAAGTTACCTGGTGATGTGCAGAGTTGAGGACATTAAATTACCTGATTCTGGTGTACAGAGCTGAGGATATCAAGTATATCATAATTTAGTTTAATACATTTTGCATCAAACCTTAGGCATATATATCGACTCAGTCACTGTATACCAGTATTCCTCCCACATATTAAAATATATGTATACATACAAAGTATGAAGCACTGCATGGTATATGATTTGTAGATTATAATTTTTTTAATTTTAGTATCATTGTATTGTATACTTAATACTCTTGTTGGTAATCTATTACAGGGTTATGAGTTTGCAAACTATACCCTGTATTCCAGTTTGATTCTTGCTGCGTCCCTGATCAGTTTTTAAAGTGTTTGTATATTCTTCCATTTTTGTGTTAAAGCAATGGTTCTGTGGTTGCCAACCAAGTGTGAGAACCAGAGTTTGGATGCCTAGCACGTAAATACCAGGTGACGCGACTTGGCTTCCTGCTTGCAATCCCTGCATCAGAAAACAGAGACAGGAAATTCATAGAGCAAATTGAAAAAAAAAGGCTTATTTTCTCCAAGGTGACTTAAATACAGTCAAGACTAGAATAAAAATTACATAAAACTTAGCCATTACAAAGGCCATGGGATATGAGCTCAACTCCAATGGAAGGAACCACGAGCAACTTCAGGAGCTAGGATGGCTTTAGGATCTTAGGTGTCTCATCTATGCATGTTAATTGAATTTGCCTACAGGAAGAACACATTTTCTTCCCTCTTCCAAACAGGAGAATTTTACAACATGAACAAAGACTGATTAAATTTATGATCCTGAGCTACCAACCTACCATAGAAATTAGAAAACAAGAATCATAACCTCCTTGATTAATACATTTTAAAATGAAGGCTCAGGTTGTTTGGTTGTTTTTTGAGACATGATGTCTCCTTTCCATTCAAGCTGTCTTGGAGGTAGTTTTGAAGTGAAGGCTGGCCTCAAACTGCACCACCTCTTCCCTGAACCCATTGAGACTGCACGTGTAAACCAGCAGGTGTAAACCACCACACTCAGCTCTCCAGGTTCCTGAGAATGTTATCCTCAATTTTTAAGGAAGTAGCTTTTGAATATATTTATATTCCCCCTAAACAAAGAAAGAATTGACAAATACAACTTCCTAAATTCTCTAAGAAAAGGAAGATGAATGCTTTAGTGACAAGTTTTTCCCAGACCGAAGAAAAGAGGAATTTGGGCATCTTTGTCATTGACATAATCAGAATAAAATACACATTCAATTAAAAATTTCCCCCATACATCCCCAGCATTGATAGAAACCTGCCTTTCACACTTAGTTGTCTGGTGTTAGAACTGTAATGCTAGCATCCTGTTGACAAACTCATTTATTGCATCGCTGTCAGACTTTGGAGAAACCGACCTGTAGCTGAAGCCTGTGAAGGGCAAAGGAGCTCTTTCCTTGCCTGGTGGTGACCCTGGAGGAAGGACAAGCTACGTAATAATCAACAATTGTTTGTAGTGAAGTTTAATTTCATAGAAAGGCTAGATGCAATCCCCTTTCTGGACTGCAAGAAAAAAATGTCATGATAATCCTGAGTTTTTATGAGGATGACTAAACATTGGAAAATTTCATGTGACAAGATAAAACACACCTATATTCACAAGCTTGGGGTAAACCCCTAAGTCATGCATAAAATTTTACCATTCAGAGTAGCAGCTGTCATACTATGAAGAGTTGAGAGAATTGGGGATGAGTAAATTTGCCGCAGTATGGATGGACTTCTTTATCTTTGCTCTCAGCTGGAAATGTTAGCCCATACTAAAGGACGGAAATAAAACAATTATTGAGCATTTTTATCAATCTTTTCTTAATGAGTGGTTGATGCGGGAGGGGCCCAGTATATTGTGGGTAGTGCATTTTTCCAGCTGGTGGTCCTGGGTTCTCTAAGAAGCAGGTTGACCAAGCCATAGGGAGAATGACAGTGAGCAGCACCCCTGTCCATCAACTCCTGCCTTGAGGATTCTGTGCTTTTTGAGTTCCTGCCCTGGCTTCCTTCAATGAGGTTGCTGTAGAAGTGGAAGTGGAAGCCAAAGAAGCCCTTTCCTCTCTAGCTTACATTTCTGGCCATGGTGTTTCAATGCAGCAGTAGGAACCCTCACTAAGACTGTGAAGGATAACCTGAATTTGTGCTATTTGCCCTCTGTCATTCATATTTTGGTCAATTTATTTCATCATAGCAATAGAAACCCTCAGTTAGTTGAGGGTAACCTGAATTTCTGTTACTGGCCATTGGTCACTCGTATGTTGGTTATGGTGTTTCATCAGAGCAGTAGGAACCCTCACAAAGATAGTTGGAGGTAATCTGTATCTGTATTACTGACCTTTTTTAACCTCTGAGGTATGAGTTGTATTTTTATTTTGAGTGCTATGAGTTTACATCAACATTTATCTTTTAATTCCAGTGTTACACTTTTTAAAAAAAATTGTCTTACCATCTGTGGTAGTTTGAATGAAAATGGTCCCCATAGTTTCATAGGTGCAACATTCGAAAGATTAGGATATTGCCATGTTGGAGCAAGTGTGTCATTGAAAGTGGGCTTTGAACTTTCATAAACTTAAGCCAGGCACAATATCACTCTCTCTTCCTACTGCCAGGCAATCTAGATGTAGAACTCTTAGCTACTTCTTCAGCACTATGTCTACCTGTATGCCACCATGATTATAGTGAACTAAACCTCTGAACTGTAAGCCAGCCCCAATTAAATGATTTTCTGTATAAGAATGATGTGGTCATGATGTTTCCTCACAGCAATAAAACCCTAAGACACCATCTTTATATACTGAACTATTATTTCTGATATGTCACAAAATGGAGAATATTGGTTATCACAATTTCTCACAATAAATTAAAAAGTTTAAAGGAAAATTACATAAAGAACAAATTAATATACATTTACAATTGTATTGAATATAAAAGCAGAGTTTACCTATTCCCAGGTACTATTTTGACTTTTTAACAATATTACCAGGAATTCTGGAAAATCCTTTTATAGATCCAGCAATGTACTGGGGCAAATGAAAAGGTGTTTTCTGTTGGGGTTCTTAGTCTTCTTAAGAAATGAATTTAAGAATGAACTCAAATGAAACCTAAGGTAACTGCTCAGAGAAGAAAAAAAGAAAAAGTGTTTAAGCCTTCATAGAAGTCAAACATATGATAAACATGTAACTTCATGCTAGGGAGAAGAGATATAAGAAAGAGTGAAACTGTAACTATTACATAGAACCAATGTGCTAGGATGAAAAGATGAAAAGGAAAAGTTACATATTTTCTGTATAATTAAGAAAAGTGGGCAGAATGATTAAATAGTATATCAATAGCTTTGTAAACTGCTATGCTAAGAGTGGGTATTCTTGGGAGGAAATCACATTGTCTTATAAAATGAGTAATTATTTCTCCTACCTATTTAGCATAGCTAAAAATGGAGCTGACATTCTGAGGGGTAACCTCTTGACTAGGTGATTGACCAGGCCAATTGAAAAGCTACATCTCCACTCAGGTCAAAGATTTCATTCTCCTGACAAAAGGATTTTTTTTTATTTTAATGGGTTCAGTGACCCTGTAAGATCAGTATATATACATGAAAAGTTATATTATTTAATCTTTCAAAAATTATTTTACACTAGATGCTACAGAAAACTGAAAAATCAAATGTACATATAGACAACAAAAATTTGAGACATATTCTTGTTTGTTTTGATATTTTCAAGAGGGTGGCAAGAATGTTTGATAGCAATATTAGATGTAAAAATAAAATTATTGATTCTTAGTAATACTAAGAGAATAAAGAAACAGAACACAAAATGAGAACAATGTTATAAATATATTACATTAAAAAACAGCAAATTTTCAGAAGTGGCTCTGAGTGCAGTGAGGAAAGGGGGTCCCAAATCTGACTTACTTGTTCACTACAAAGGAAGCATTACTTTCTCCTAGCTTCTAGCTAGTCTCAGTAAATCAGGATATATTATAATGATCTAACATTAATTGTATGTAGCAGATGAGTATATAGATTGATCCTCAGAAATCACTTCTATATCTCTAGGGAGAAACAGAGTTATAAGAACTATATTGGATACGAGTATTTACCAGTGCAATTTCAAGGCTAATTAGTTGATATGTAAGTAAGAGCATTTGCAGTCTATTAGTTGTCAAGTCATTAATTCACTATGAAATTATGGTTGCAATGGGATATAGAGAGTAAATTTAGTAGGAATAGGACTCCTTTGTAATTTTATTAAGAAATACGCTATCTCTAGTTTCACATTCAACTATAATAAAGCTGCCTGCTAGCCTCACTGATTGTAAGCACATGAACAGCAATGCCAGCAATAAAATTCAGACATTATTCACAGCCATTGACAGGAAAATTGACATCATAGTGCAGCTTTTTGTTCACTATTGACCAAGAATAAAATTATTCAGCATCTGTTTGCTTAACTTTCATTTAATGAATTGAAACATACTGTTTGCACACAAAAGGAAAAAATAGAGAAATATAAGCAAAAGATGCATATATATTTAAGTGCCTGTCTTAGCCAGTGTTCTATTGCTGTAAAGAGAAACCATGACAATGGCAACTGTTAAAAATGAAAGTATTTAGTTAAAGCTTGCTTGTTAGTTTCAGAGGTTTAGTTCCTTTTCCTCAGGGTGGAAAGCATGGTGGCACTCAGGCAAACATACCAGCTGAGAGTTCTATATCTGGATCTGTAGACATCAGGAAGAGTGAGATTCTGGGCTTGGCATGGACGTCTGAAACTCAAAGCCCAACCACAATAGCACACTTTCCCCACTAGACCATATATCCTATTACTTTCAAAGGGTGCCATTCCCTCCTAACCAAGTATTCAAATCTATGAGCTGATGAGGGCCATTCTTATTCAAACCACCAGATTGCCCATTCTATGTTCATTTAAATGTGAATAAATAAATAGAGTTACATTGTACAAAACAAAGACAATGCTTTTTGAACTATAAATGCTCTGAAAATCAATTTTAAGGAAAATGGCAATCAATATGCATAGCCAGAATGAACCTCTCATCCCTTTTCATTGCTTCTCTTTAATAATAATATTATAATATTTACATTCAGCTGTTATGATACTTCTGGCTGGATGGAAATCATCATCAACATCATCCTCACTTTTGGATTACTCTATATTCTTCTCTTTCTTTCTTTCTTACTATCTTTCTTTCTTTCACTCATTCATTCATTTCCTTTCCTGATTATTCTCTTGCTTTATTATTTTTGACACTTATTGCATATTTTGACTTTTCAATTGTTTTTTATTTTATTTATTATTTTTCTTAAAAATTTCCACCTCCTCCCCTCCTCC